>JAULKJ010322386.1:0-10419 GCA_032355405.1 Rubia balearica
TAATCCAAGTCAATCTGGGCCTAGCCCAATTAGACTTAATGAGTTCTAAACTCAATTCTCATATAAATACTATCTGGACTCCTAGCCCAATAGACATTTATTTTATCCAATTTCATGTCTTGTGTGCGTGACCCTATAGATACAGTCATAATCAGCTGCAAGCCCAATATAATTGATGCTAGCTGATCAAAATCGATTTCCAGCTAAACATTTCAATCACTCAAAATAGCTAAATTCATTATCTCCGTAATAAATCCTCCAACTATATATGGAAAATGCACATTGATTGAAGGACACTATTCCAACAATAGGTTCGTTACTTTCTAAAAGTATGATTTCATAGTTTTTAGTCGCAAGGACATAAACTTACCTTTATCTCATTCCTATACCTTTTTTACAACTGGGGGCAGGAGTGTTTTTCATAATTTTTAAGAATTTCCCCGTATTCATCCTCACCACTTCACACGAAGAGATCAATGTTTTCAAAAATTATTTTTGGTCACTCAAAACGTATTGTAGTTTAAATTCCTCCCACTTTTAATTTTGGAAGATGATACTTCTCCAAAAGGACACATTCTTGAACAAAAAAAATAGTTCTCAGAAAGGTTATAGAAGTAATACCCTTTATCCCTTTTGGATATCCTACAAAGAGACATTCATCAGAATTGGTGTAACCTCACTGGAAAATCTCATTTCACATATGCTTCGCAACCCAAACTCTTTAAGAGAAAAGACATTCAAGGAACCCTTATTTGCATATCCCATGTGGTATCTTTCTTACCGCTTTAGAAATGCTTAGTTCAGTGTGAGCACTGCCCTTTTAGAAGAGCATGTCCCACAAAAGAAAACTGGAAGATTGGTTTGACCCATTATTGAACTAGCCATATGACACACCATTCATTAAGGTGTTCCTATAGGATTCAATTATGAAAGAATGTTACATTTTCTCTGATGGTCAATGAATTCCTGACTCAAATGTTCACCACATCAATCCAATTGAAGTGTTTCAATTTTCTTGCTAAGTATATTCTAAACTTCATTCGGGAACTCCTTAAATTTCTCAAAATAAACAGACTTGCCTCAGATCAAGCAAACAACTATACCCACTCAAATCACAAGTGAAGCTAATGAAGTCATGAATCCACCTCTTAATCAGACCTAGTAGTTCACTTGCTCTATCATCCATCACCATAAAGGGTGAATTTGTCATTTTTCCATCACAATATCTTCAAGTCTCAATCGACTCCATGTTAAATGATTTCACGATACCCTCTCGTCGGAGTCACTGCATGTGTTTTATGTTCATGTGGCCAAATCGAAACTTCCAGAGGTGTGTTGGACTGGAATAATTTGTCTTTAGCCTCTTTGATATTTAAGTCGTAAATGTGTTCATCCATATAAAGAAAACAAAGACAATTGTCTAATTTTGAAAAAAAAATAACACATTCATTTAAAATGGAACAACCATTTCTCCTATTACAATGAAAACCTCATGTGTCCAACACAGAAATGGTAAATGTGTTGTAAAAACACTACGATCAAAATAACTATTATATGACCCAGTACAAGCCAAAAGGCATTGATAAACTATAGGTTCCTAAAGTCAATGGAGTAACCCCAACTTCATTTCCCTTATGTACGTTGACCTCTCATCAAGCTTAACTCATACTTTGATCTCTCCACATTTTTAAAATTGTTAGAAACACATAGGGATGGTGAATTTTTTTAAATCTGAGCAAATCAAATTAAATCATCCAATAAATAATTTGATTAAAAGATGAGCACAAATATAAACACCATATTATGTAAATCCCATTAGCATATTATCTAGATCCCATTATTCATGTTTGTATTTCTATTCTCCCAGTTTCTAAGAGTAGGTAGAGAGAGAAAGATAATAGCCATTCTTTCTTCATTTAGTATTTCCTAGTTGTGCCAAAGGGTATTGAATCTCAAGGAGTTGTTAATTTACTTGGAGTTCTAATTTGTATTTATGACTTGTTAGAGACTTTTTGAGATTTTATATTGCCCTATCTTATATGTCTATTTTCGCTCTTTATATTCTTGATATGATACATTTCCATTTTAGTCTTTAATGCAACATTGTTCTATGTGACATGAATTGTGCTAGGCCTTTTTATCCCCTCAGGAGTATCGATTAGGATATTTGTTTGTTTGTTAGTTCTCGACTATGTGAGTGTATGCATATAGGACCGTCAGCACCATTCCGATGAGTTGATCCTAAATTGACTGGGTGTAGTATTCACTGATAGACCAGGCATGATAGTTTTTAGCAACTAGGGTTGTAGTGTAACGACCGTTAGAGTCATCATGAGATGCCGATTCCTTTGTAACTATAGGACTAGGGAGAAACATTCATAGTGGAATCCCGGGATGTATTTCTTTAGGGGGAAGAGGAGCGCAAATCAGTTTGACCACAAGACACACTCTCCCTAATTACAGAGATGGCAGTGATAGGATTGAAGTGGCCACATTTGTAAGACAGCTATTCGGAAGTATCGACTGTCATCCACACTATGTGACATATATATTGGGATAGGTTTATGGGTCTTGTATAAGATAGAATCTAGGATGAAATTCATCTACCGATCATGTTATACAAATATCCCCAATGCTTAGATTAATATAGTTTGTTCTCTTGCTTTACATGATTATTAGTTTGTTAGATAACCTCCCCCCTCCCCCCTCCAAAACTTATGTTTGTGACACTAGCTATTCCCGACACACATTTAGAGTGATGCCCGATTGCGAGTTTTGTATAATTAACTGTTGAGTTCTAACATCTCTATGGACGAATTTGGACTTTCTACTAGCAACTCTTTGGTAGTTGGTAGTGAGTACAAGAGAAACATATAAATTCTATCTTTGATGTCCCTGCACTCTGTGGGTTAATTCTCCTACAGGTTAATGACCCTGCTAAGTGGGGATTAGTATGGGACCAACTTATAAATATCATCTTTGATCTTTTTAGTATCCCTCAATTTAACTCCTTTAATTAGAATGACCCCGTGGAGTGGTGGTATAATTTTTGCACCGCTATCAGGGATACTAGATTTACATTTTTATTAGCTAGCATAACTAGTTGGTAGAGTAGCTTGTATTATTATTTTATTTTATTTGGTTTTTGTGTAGAACTTATTTTGTTAGCTTTTCTTTGATATCCTAATCTTGTGTGCTAGTGTTTTTTGAGGACGAGTATTGTATCATTCCTTGTTTATGGTAAAAATATGTACCACAAACTTAGGGACTTTACTCTGCTTAACGAACAATGAAAGTAGATGGAGAAGGAGAAGAAGGGTGAATGAAGCAGTTCCATGGGAGCTGATTGTTGAATAGGTTGAGACTGTGAGTACCATGGCGGAAGACAACAAGAGGATTAAGAGCTGATGACTCCTAATTTGAGAATCAATAACTATGCATCATTTTCCCACCACTTCTACGAAAAATCACATGTGAGCTTAGGAGTGTCATGATCCAATTCCTACCAATGTTTCATGGTATGGCCTAAAATGATCTAAATAAGAACTTGTCGGAATTCCACCTTGTATGCACCGATATGAAGTCGGGTATTTCGAAAAAGGACTAACTTGAGATCCTTCCCATTCTCACTCTAAGATGCAGTGAAGGATTCATTGCACTAATTTTCACCAGGGTGCATCACATTGTGGATAAACATGAAGAGAATGTTCCTCGAGAAGTTCTCTCATCTCCAAATCCATCACGGATAAACAGGAAGAGAATGTTCCCTGAGAAGTTCTCCCGTCTACGAGTGCTGGAAATGGTTCCAGAGATTGCTCACGAATTTTCCCTACCATCATTTCATGGATGGGGACTTGGTTTTGTACTTATTCGAAGGACTCTTTAACGATGACAGGAGGATAGTCAGCGTCACATACAACGGGTCGATAGTCTAAAGGATACAATAGAACTCTTCATAGAGATGGCTAATGAGACATGGAAGTTTGGAACCCGGAAAACAATGAAGGTGATGGATGAGCTAAGTCATTAACTGAAATTGGAAAAGCAAGTCTAGGCTCTTGCTTCCATGATGAAGGAATTGATGATGAGGAGAGCTCATCAATACAAGGTGTGTGGAGTATGTATCCTTAACCACCCAACGTATATGATTCCTCAAGTGGTAGATGAGTTTGAAGAAGTTAAGGTCTCAGAGTACCAAAAGAGATAATTGACAATTTGGAAGGGAAAAACAACAAGAAATCTGAGGGAACTAAGGAGGAGATAGCTAACACCTTCAATCCCCGCTACCGTGATCACCCTAATATTTGTTGGAGTGAGAGCCAAAAAAAGTAAGGCAATGCCTATAGGAGTGGGAAAAAAAGTGTACAACCAGGAAAGTGCTCCACCACAACCCATCTCGAGGTGTGAGAGGACATTAAACAACCACGGGGGAATTCAAAAGTTGAAGCACGAAAAATTGATGGATGTCATTGTTCAAGTCACCAAGAGCAAAGAGATATTTGCGGATATGACTAGGAGGGACATTGAAGAGCTAAGCACGGTATTTTTCAAGCATTAAGAACCTAGTTGTTCAAGTGGAGCAAGTAGCCTCCTCTGTTAGCTAGCTAGATGCAAAAGACTCTGGCAAGTTACCTTTCCAACCCAAGATAAACCCTAGAAATGTGAGCACGATTAAATTGGGAACCGGGGAGGAAGTGAGGGAAGCCGAGAATGGGAAAGTGCAAGAATGTCTTCTTCTGGTGAAGAAAACAAAGGCCGCCCTTAAATTAAAAGAGATACTCATTGAAGAAAAAGAGATAGTCATTTAAAAAGAGATATGCAAGACCTCTCTACCACCGAGGTTAATAAAGTTACCCATCCACCTCCATTTCTAGAGCCTTTGAGAAGCAAAGAAAAGGTGGCATCCAACGATGACCAAATTCATGTAGTCTTCAAGAGGTTCGAGGTAAGTATTCCATTTTTAGATGTTATTGATAAAATTCAACTCTATGCTAAATTTTGAAGTAATTCATGCACAAAGATGAGACCTAAGCCATTAAAAAGTTAGGAAAGTTTAAAATAGGGGGATCAGCCACACTAGCTCACAAAAGTTTACCCAAAAAGTGTGATGATCCCGACATGTTTTCAATTTTCATCCATTTAGGCGGTAAGGAAGTAAGTGATGCCTTGATAGACCTTGGTCCCTCAATTAACGTCATTCCCTATAGCCTTTACAAATATATTGATGTAGGAAAATTATGGATACTAGGGTGATAGATTGGTCAATCATTCCCAAGCTAGTCCAAGAGGCTTAGTTAACGAGTTCATGGTTAGAGTTGGAAAGTTAATGTTTCCGGCGAATTTCTATGTCCTCAACATGTTTCACGATGGAGGTGCATCCCCAATCTTATTGGGGAGACTGTTTATCAAATGTCAAGGACCAAGATAAATGTCCACCTAGGAACATTGACTATTGAGGATTACATAGACAAGATCGGGTTTAAATTTATATATCTAATCATGAATCACCTAATTCTTCTCTTGCATGCAATTACACTAGTGTTTGTGAGGATATTAATCATGTTGATACTTCTTTCTTGAGTGATGTGATTATGAACTCTTTTATGATTGATGACGGGTTGAAGGCTGACAACCAAATGAAGGATGAAATTGTATACAACTTTAGCGACTTGCATGATTTTAGTGCTTCCATCCTATGATGAATTGTTCTTTAATATTTTTGAACACTAATATTCAGCGGTTTATGGATCATCTTAAGGACTTAAAACCTCCTCGACTTCCTCCTAAACCCAAGGAAAAAGATAAGGCCTCAGCCTTGATAAGAGTCGAGCATGAACCCCTGATGAGGAAAAGGCTTAAAAGGCAAGAGTTACTCTTTGTGGAGGCTTCTTCAAAAAGATGTCATCGTGAGTGGAGTCGCGGATAGCCACTCCGGAGACCCAATGGTAAGAATTTACTAAGTGAACTTTGAAAGTAGGAATAAGTGGTGAGGACGATAATAAATATATGGTGATTTTTCTTTGCTTTGATTGTGTTTAGTTTGTGTTAGTTTTTTGTCTATTTTGTGTGTTAGGATAAGATTTTTTTAAATTTTTGGTTAGAAAAAAATTGGAAGTTGGGCTGAAACGTAGTGAAATGGACCGAAAGGCCCAAGAGTGTTCTAAGGACATGGGTCATGCCAAGTTACACGACCCATGTGTTGGGAATTGATTAAATCTAATTTAGCGGAACATCAATAACCATATTCAAGATCTCATGCATGTATTTAATTTGTATCTATCTAAGGGTCTAGATTACCTTTTTAGTGTGCGGAGAAACGTTTAATCCATAGAGAAGAAATCTCAAATGTGATACCTCTATACGTATCCACATAGCACGATCAAACCGCATACGCTGTTGTCAACTTAGTACATATTAGCAAGCAAAGACGTCCACGTCCGTTTCCTTGTTTTATTTTATGGAGAGGTTGGTTTTATGAAAATGATAGGGTTATTTTGTTTCTGCCGACTGGCTGTTCCAAATGTTTGTCGTTCTGTTTATTCCTATAAAGTATATATTTATACATAATAAACATGATAGTAAACCCTAACCCTAAGTCAATCCGGGCCTAGCCCAATTGGACTTAATGAGTTCTAAACTCATTTCTTATAATATTACTATTTGGGCTCTAAGCCCAATAGTTCTCTCTTTTTTCTAATTTCAATGGGTTTAGTCATAATAAATTGCAAGTCCAATGTAATTGATGCTAGCAGATCGAAAGCGGTTTCCAGCTAAACAATTTGATCACTCAAAATAACTGAATTAATTATCTCCGCAATTAATCCTCAAACTATATTATGGAAAATACACGTTGACTGAAGGACACTATTCCAAGAGTTATGTGGGCGTTAGAGATAAAGTTAGACAAACTAAATACTCTAAAATTATGCTATCAATTTTTGTCAAGCATGTAGCTTGTATTTTGAGATTATAATGATGAAAAGGTACAAATTATTTTGCCTGATTTTATACTTAAAGTCAATTTGTCAAGGATCCGCTCTCATAACTCTAAAATGCCAAAACGTTAAGGATCGACTCTCACATTCTTAAATGCCAAAACGATGAGTATCATCTCTCACACTCTTCAACATCAAAATATTAAGGATCATCTCTCACAATTTTCAAGCCCAAATTTTGAGGATTGGCTCTCACGGTCTGTAAAATCCTAAGGATTAATACTTGTTCTTAGAAAATTCACTGATTGGATCTCATCTTATGCGGTATCAATTGACGATACTTGTATTCCACGAGATCTAATGGCCTATTTATTGTAATCATGGAATTATTTTCTTTTTAAGAAAAGGAATAAAAAGCACAAAATCCAAAGATAATAGGTTCATTCATTAAGGATTCTCAAGTCTACAAACATTAAGGATTACAACTAAACCTATCCAATTACAAAGCATTTCATAGCTTTCTAAAAACTACTTCAGAAGAAGGATTGATACTTCAAAGCTCGAGCGGTTATTTTATATTCAATGAGTCAAGGCTCCGAGCAATGATGATCTCATGTTCCATCCAGGGCATAGCTACCCCCAAACAAAAGACTATATGCTGGAAACACTATCCTTTTTTATAATCGGATGTCCAAGGATTTGTTCACTTCAAGAGGAACTATAGGGTTAGGTTCGACATGATGTCAAAGATCTCCATCAAAGGGATATCTCATCACAAGATAATATCCCTGCCATAAAATTTCTCCCTAATGGATGAAAAACTACCTAAAGCGAGGATAATTTCTCCATGACTCATTCTGCCTAATGGATGAAAAACTCCCTAAAGCGGACGAACGTTTCTCCATGACAAGTTTTCCCTAAGGGATGAAAAACTCCCTAAAGCGGATGAACGTTTCTCCATGACAAGTTCTTCCTAAGAGATGAAAAACTCCCTAAAATGGACAAACGCTACCCCTAACACCTCTCCCTAAAGGAGATAATATCCTTAAAGCGGACGAAAATTGCTTCAAGATTGTTCTCCATAAGGGACAAAAATTCCTAAAGAGGACGAACGACTATCCCAATAGGTGAAAATCCTTATAGTGAATTTAATACCCCAAAGTGGATGAATGAGGGTCCGAAGTGATGATGATCACATGGCCAATAACGAAACCCAAGTCAACAAAAAATTCTATGATGGGTGAATATACTTATAGACATGAGATCTTGAAATTACTCAATCAAGGAGAATGCTCCCACCAAATGCAGTTGATAAAGTTGATTCTACAATTTGCAGTTGATAATGACGACCCTTCCATAAGTTAGGATGATGATAACTTATTTTCAACCAAACATTGACAAAGTGTGGTGTTGATTGACAACAAAATTCATATCTTCGCGTCGACTATGCTTTTTTATAAGACTTCACATCAAAAAAAATTGTACTTCAGCTTATCTAAGTTCATACTTCCGCCCTAGACAAGTTCCAATTTAAGTTTTGGCACACGCTCTTGTTAAATTACTTCAGTCTAGGGTTCCCCGAGGTGAAGTTCACATCCCTGATGACTTAAAATTAATTGATACTTTTGTAATATAAATTGATAGGTATTTTTAAACTAGTAACAAACACTTCACCTTTTCTCAATTTTTAGGTTAACTGGATAAAAAGAAAAAACAATCTCATAACATCCTCTCTCCTTCCTCTGTGTTAAATTCTAATCGAAAATATTTTATCTTCTCCTCAACTTCATTCCAAATGGGTGGGGAGAAATGTTCTTATTATTAATTTATACATGTATTTTCATGTATATGCACTAGCACTCACTTTTTTACGGTTTATTTCTTCCACGAACAACCATGAAATTAGTTCATCACTAATAATTACAAACATTTGTTGATGTTTGTGTTCAATAATTAGTTAGTGTTTGAAAGTGTGTAATTCACCATGTATGGTGTGTCTGCCGTATTAAGAATAAATAGAACACAACAGGTTATGTTACATTGAACCTAGACTATTCTATATGTGTACCATCAATCATGATCAATCAAGATATGATTATATCTACTCTATCACCCCCTCCCCCCCTCTAGCTAAGTGTAGGACTCTAGGACACACAAATCTTGAAATGAAATAAATCAAAAAGATTAAGAGACGGGCCCTTAGTGAAAATATCAACAACCAGCAATGACGATGGAACATGACTAACACGAAGGTTGCTGGAGGCAACAAGTTCACGAACAAAGTGATGATCAAGATCTATATACTTGGCCCCTTGTGAGAAACCGTATTTTGAGTTAGGAAGATGGCACTGTAGTTGTCGTAAAGCAGTAGATGCGATGATGAGAGGGGGCATGAATTTCCTTAACAGATTTCACAGCCAAGCAATTTCAGCTGCATTTTTTTTCCATTGCACCATGCTCAGACTCACAAATGGATCGAGATACCGTAGGATGTTTCTTGGCACTCCAAGAGACATTATTACCCCTAAGAAAAATGGCATACCCCAGAGACAACGAGATCAATCACCATCAAAGTAGCCCAAGAGCAAAAGACTACTGGGAGATGGCCGAAAAGAGAGACCATAACGAAGCATGCCACGTACATGCCGAAGAATGTGAGTGACAGCCTAATAGTGATCATCATAAGGTGATTGGAGGAATTGACAAACGAAGTTGACTACATATCAAAGATCATTGCGAGTGATGGTCAGATACTGTAAGGCACCAACAAGCAAGTGATAGAGCTTAGGGTTCGAGAACTCAGAACCCGGGGAGCAATAAAGCTAGGATCTGGGAACAAAAGGTGTAGAGATGGGAGCAGCATCCATCATACCCGCACACTAAAGTATCTTTATCACATACTTAGTCTGTCCCAAAAAAAGTCCAGGTGAGAAACATGAGACCTCCAATCCAAAAAAAATTTATGAAGCGCACCAAGATCCTTAATAGCAAACTCATGATCAGTGCGAGTGATGAACCGACGAATGAGAAGAGGATGATTTTTGGTAAGAATGATGCCATCCACATATACCAATATATATATATATATATAATCTTCGATCCCTGAGTGAACATGAAGAGTGAGGTGTCGTCTGAACTACACCAAAATCTCAGACGAAGTAGATAGGAGTTAAATCGTTGAAACCAAGCCTGGTGAGCTTGTTTGAGTCCATATATAGCCTTACTGACAACATACATAATCTGGATGAACGGGATTAGTAAAACCAACTGGTTTCTCCATATAGACTGGCGCATCAAGGAGACTGTTAAGAAATGCATTCTTAACATCAAACTGGTGAAGGGCCAATCAAATGTAGTAGCCAAGGATGAGATGATTCTGACAATACGACTGAAAGTGTGTGTGAAGTCGAAGCCTGGCAATTGAGAATATCCCTGCGCAACGTGACGGGTGTTGCACCAATCAACATTGCTATCCTGGCGATGC
>JAULKJ010322397.1:0-10418 GCA_032355405.1 Rubia balearica
TTTTAGTTAGATATGGTTTTAGCTTCCTTAAGCTGCCATGAGATTGATTCAGATTCTGATTGTGATTAGGGTTTGTTTGATGAGCTCGAATTCTCCCTCTATTTAAAGAGGACGGCTGACGGCCATACAGACACAATTATATCAATCAAATTCAGAATTTTGAGAAATTCTCATTATTTTCATTATTGCTTAAACCCGCGGGCTATTTAAATATTCAATACTCCCTTTATACTCGTACCGTACGGGCTAGACGCTTAGAAGTCGAGTTGAGTGTACCTTGCGGACTAGACGCTGCTTCTCGTGCAACTTGAGTGGTTTGGGTGAAATTCCATCCAAGTTAAAGATCCAAATTCCTCAATCCAGAGTCTTCGCAGGGAGATTCATATCATTGTAAGTCGGGTACTACTCTATTCATTCACAGAAATGGAAAACAAGTTCTTCATATTCTACACTTTCTAAATGGGTCTCTGGATTTTGGTCTTACACTTCATCCTTATACAGATCATCGAATAGTTATTTTTCCCAATGTTGGTTGGGCTTCTGATGGTGATGAGTGTCCTTCTAAACATGGTTTTGATATTTATTGTAGACGTAATTTTATCAGCTGGTCATTGAAAAAGTATCATGTGGTTGCTAAGTTGAGCTTGGATGCTGAGTATCAAGCCATCATGTTTTCCGCAAAAGAGCTCATTTAGATTCAGCAGTTATTGTTAGAGCTTCAGGCTCTTCTGTCGCCTTCGCCTGTGCTTCTTTGTAAAAATCTTAGTGCTACCTTTATGTATGCTAATCCAGTTTCTCATTAGAGATCTAAGCATATCAAGATCGATTATCATTTTGTCTGTGAGAAGGTTCAAGATGGCTCTCTGGTTGTTCGCCATGTTCTTTTTATTGATCGAATTGCTGACATTTTTACTAAGGTCGTTGGTACTGCCCATTTTGGTACACTTCGGTCCAAGCTTCACATAGCTCCACCTCCATGTAGGGGTGGATTCAGTATGGTTATCGTCTCTTTTTACTAATACCAAGTACCATCCAACAATGTCTGTATATAATTTTAAAAACCAATGTCATACCAAATTCTTGGTGTACCAACACATCGGTATATGAAAAATTCAGTTGGTAGTGGTACAGTATGGTAGAATACCATCAAATTTAAAATATAATGGATTGATTTTTCTTTATAAAATATATTTAAAATTTTCTAATGTATAATATTAATGTTAGTAGATTAAATATTATCTAATCAAAATAATAAAGTGAGATAATATCAAATTAAGAAAAATAATAAGTTAGGTATAAGAAATAGAAAAATTACTATTTTAACTTTGTTTTTTAAGGATTAAAAAATTTGTTACTTGTCAAGAAATGTAATTTAACAAAAAAAAATTCTAACTTTTACCATATCCACTATATTGGAACAAGAAAAACATATTTTAAGTAATTGTTGGTGGTTCTAATACTAAAAAAACAAAACTCAAATTTTACATTATAATAGTTACATTTTTAATATGAGAAAGACTCACATGAGATCGTCTCACCATAACTTATGGTTAGACAAGAGACTAAGTAAAGCTTTAAATGTTGCAAAAAGTACTCCATCGTATATCTAATTTTTAGATAATTGTACTTAAACCCTTCTTCTCATCATAAGATTGGGTGAGGTAGTTTCACCTAATTTTTTTAATTTTAATATATACATGTGTGGTACGGTACGGTAGTACCATGGTAATATTTTCTCAATACCATTACCATTCTATCACAAGTGTGTGGTACGGTACTACCATACCACATCATTCGTTACCAGCATATTCAGTACAAATCATACGTGGTTTGGTTGGTAAGTTGGTTGGTTGGTTCAGTAATTTGGTTCAAAATGCTAGCCCTACCTCCATGAGCATTGGGGGAGATATTAAAATATATATTGGATTCATATTATATTTTTGGTAAATAGTTATTGTATATCCTTAGGTTACTTGTTTTGCTTATTTTTTAAACAACCTTTTGTATGCATAACTGTTGATACGATGAATGACAAAATTTCAGATTTCCAGAATCCTTAACAGTTTTACTGGGAATGAGGGGGAGAGGACGGAAGAAAGAGAATGAAAGGAAAAATGGTTGCACTCCATTATAAAGGTGGAATGCTTTTTAGGGCCTTTTACTTTAGTGCACTCCAGAAACTAATTCCAAATCGAAACCCCTTTCTGAAATGCCAAAAATGTTCCTTAAAATAGTATTTTTAAGTGCATATTTTTGTAAGATTTGTTAGGCAGTGGTTCAACCACCGTTGTCTTCTTTTGGGCAGTTCAGTGGCATTTCTGTAATAGTACCAAAATTGGAAGTGAAATTCTAAAGGAACTTCCTCCTTCGAAAGTGCCCTCATAAATGCCCTTAGAAATGCCTTAAAATAGTACTCCTTCTCGTCCCAGCAGTAATGGCACACGTTTTGGTTAACTTTCTTAAGACACGCTTGACCATAAATTTCAATTAGTATATAGACTCTAATATCATCTGAGATATTGTTAGAATCCTTGCATCATGTAGTTTCTAAATATCAAATTTAAATGTATCATTAATATCCGTAATTAAAGTTATTGATGGTCAAACGTGGTATGAAAAAGTTGACCAAAAAATGTGTCATTACTGCTGGGACGGAGGGAGTAACTTTTAGTGCATACTTTTGTAGGGTTTCTTAGGCGACGGTTTAATCATTATTGTCTACTTTAGTGCACTCCTGGCACATGTTTCGACATTGGAAGTTTCCTAGAAAGTGCACAAAAGTAAATGGAGCCATCGTAAAACACTTTCAATGGCGGTTCAAACCCAACTGTCGTTGGTCATACCACGTTAGATTGCCATTATGCTTCAACCATCGTGTAATTGATTTTCAAAGTTGTATATCGTTAATATGACTACCAAAATACATGTTAGAGATTGGATCTACATTAAAAGGGGGGTTCTAGGGATTTTTTACATTACCGACATCTAATGACACTTTTAATGACCAGTCTTCCACTAGTGTGTATTGTGATTGAACCTAGAAGATACTTCCAAACTGAGAGAGGTGGTAGAAAGAAGTAACCTTTTGTGATCCATTATGAAAAATTTCATTAAATTTTCATTGATCATATTGTGAAAAAGTTCATTACAGATAAATTGGATGATATCAATGATTTCACATTTTCATATGGAGACTATGACATCAATGATTTCATATTTTCCATGAAATCAACGGATGCTAATAGTGTATCTTAGAATAGTGAAGTGTCTCTCGTGTCCGAAGCTTAACATGTTGGTAGTGGAGTGACGACAATCCAATATATGCCCAAGCGTACTATTACTTCGAGACATTTCAGGTATTTGGGAGTTTGACTATGTCACTATGTGGGTCATTGTATTTAAATGTCAGTTGGTGGATATTAACAATAGACAGTGAATCGAGGATATAGGCTTCACTCTTGGCGACAGAAGTCGGGTTGGTTGTAAGGACAACCCATTCATATTGGCGTCCCAAGCGCACCAAGTATTTTATGTTAGGGATCTTTTTGATCCCATGTGGAAGATTGTTGTTGAAGGGAAGCCTTCTATTGTCGAAGAAAATTAATTAGAGGAAATCATTGGATTAGGGTAACATATTCCGAGTGGTGGATCTGAAGATGTGATTTTGCTGAAGGAGGAAAATTGAAGTCTGCACAATTTTCTTGGCCACAACGATCACGATAAAGGTATGTGGGTCGAATTTAGAGAGAAGATAACCCAAATAAAAAGAAAATTGAAGAAGGTGATGGGGAAAAGGAAACATAAGTAATGTTGTACAATTTGTTGTATGTGATTGTTCGAGTTTTGGAACCTTGCAATAGTCATATGCATCTTGAATTAACATTATTAGTAAAAATAAATATCTAAGATTAACTCACTACCATCATCATTATATAAAGGTTAATCCATAACTTAAGAAGAAATTAAAAGGCATCATAAAATTAACATTCATTGTAATGCTAGTACATCATTCCGAATAACATAAAATAGTGGTCACAATATCAGTTCATCCAAAATATCATGCTTCATCATCTTCAATGTTGCCCGTGGAAGTCTATCGGTCGAGTTATTCAACTACGCTTTCTCTGTACGTACATATGTTCAAGTCAAATAATTAGCATATATAAAAGGTCAATAGAATATATAAAAAATTTAATAAAACTATAATGTCGCTAACCCTCTTCAATTCTTGGTCTCTTACTTCCTCGGAAGCTTCCGTTGTCTTATGAAACCACTTCCGATCGAGAAACACCCAATTCTTCTTCTCAAAGTAAGTATTTTCAATATAATTTGGACCTTTTTCCTCCCTGCTAATAGTCAATCCTCAATATCCTTCAATATGAGGGTGATCAAATTCCCATACGGGAGCGTTTTGACCGCCTTACTCGAGGTGGCAACCCACAACATAAGCCTAAATATTGCTTCCCCCGGGTTGGTTTTCCTACCCTCAATTATATAATATAATAAAATGAGTGTGGTTTAGTTAGGATCGGTTACGTGTCCGCCGGAGGGAACCAAACTTCTAGCAATGATCCCATAGGTAATACGTTGGTCAATAGTCAAATGAGTGAGACTAAAAGGCTTTCCTAAATCTGCTCTATTGCATTGGAAATACCTCTCACTACAATCCACAGGGTCAACCTAGGGGTAATCTAAATGTAACAGCTACTTCTCCTTATGGTAAACATCGTCCAACAGACCTCCTACATCCTCCAGAAATGCACATTCTAGGTTTAGATAAGGGCATTCAAACAATTTATTAGTATTCCAATGGCTAATTGGGATGTCAACCCCCCAACTTTGGTCTGGTAGTCCCCATTTTTAATTTTATGCAAATTTTCATAAAATTGACAAGTCAAATCAAATTAGGCACTTTTGTTACTCGAAAGCAATCTCTCAACATGTTGTTCACAAAAATGCGAAAGGGGGTCAACCAATCCTATTTCTACATATTCACTAAAGTCTACAATATAACAATCAAGTAGTTTCCCTTATCAAGCAAGGCCTCATATGAAGTTTGGGGGGAAAATGAGGTGAACCTTATTTCATCGATGTGGGGAGTGTGACTGGTTGATCAAGATCTTTCCATTTTGGGGCCTCCTCCTCCTCTAGACATGGCCCTGTTGTTTAGGTATTCGTAATTAGAGAGTTTGGGAGAGTGTACAAGTTCGTAAGAAGGAGGCTAGGGTTTAGTGATTTGGGAATTTTGATGAAAATGACATTTTCTCTATTTTTTATAGGTTGACTGATTTCTAAGTTTTGAAAGAAGAAATCGGTTCTTTCTATTTAAGAGCCAAAAATTTCAGAGTTTGGAAGCTATTTATTTTTAAAAAAACTAATGCTCTGTTTGTGTAACTCGAGAGAGGACAGAAACTAGAGCAGAAATCGAAAGTACCATTTCCGAGTTCGTGAACTCGTTCCGATCTTCTGGCTATATGGAGCCAAACTTCTTCCGAGCTCATAAGAACGTCAGTTCCTAAATTATAAAATCTAAGACAAGCTTCCGAGCTCGAAAGCTTGTTCGCTCCTATGGTCATTTTGGCAAAAGTGAATTAGATGTTTTAAATCTACATGCACTCCATGAGATTCAAATCCATTTCGAACAAGTTCAAAAAACCTAGTTCGCTTGACCATAGTCATTAACATAGAGCGAACCAATTAAAATTGAATTTTCAACTCGTCAAAATCCTATTCCAAACATGAGAATCAATTCTAAGAAAGCCATAAAATTACGAATTCAATATAAAGGCATCTAAAACATATCAAATCATTCCAACATTTGTTGACATAAAAATCCTCCTTGTTACACCTCTTCGAACATTGGTTCAATGTCCGAGTATTCTGCCTCTTTTCACTCCCCGAGAGTTTGGTCTTCTGTCCCTTTTCCCCCTTGAGAGTTTGGTCTCCTCACCAACGTCAGCATTCTCGTCATCTCTGCCTGCATCACTATTGTCATCACCATCATCATTGCTCTTGGAGAAGACCAGATTAAAATTGGGTGGCTTTTCATCTTCTCTTAATTATAGGTGAAGGTCTTAGGATTCCATGAATGCCACATCCTGTGAATGCACTCGGGTCAACATCTTGTACGTTTTGATCACGTCCGTGCAAAAAAATCAAAATACTTGCCAAGCCTTGCCTTCCATCCATCCCGGGATCCTTTCAATTAAACACAAAAAATATAACATAAATTTAATTTTAAAGTTATGATACAATGTAGTGAAATAAAATATGCTAGTATGTACTCACGGGAGTTTGATCCCTCGGGTCTATCAAGGGTCGCGCTGCGAGCTCTCTTAGTACTCTTCGTTACTTGACTGGGCTATGACATTTACTCCCACTTGTTGTCGAAGCTGAGTTTAAGCTGTTTGTGCTGGAACCAACTATTATTATAATAATATTTGTAGAAAGACCTATCTCGTGGCTGAACTCCCACCTTTTCAAGCATCACGGTCATTAGACCATCGTACTGAAGATCCTTCCTCTTTGTGTTCATATTCTTTAGCATGAATGAGATGGTGAAGATGGGGTTTATCTTGACACCCTCCATAACATAGTAAACCAGCATGAGGTTCGCAATCTTCGGCTCGTAAGTGTGGCCGTCAATGGGAAAAATGTTCAGACATATCCACTCATAATTGAGACGATGCTCACTGGTCAACACATTAAAATCATAAAGTTTTTCTTGGACTGCGGTTGCCTCTACCCTCTTGAAATATTTCTTACCCGTCGCGACTAGAAATAGTGGGGGTTGCGTCGGTTATGGATGACCAAGAGTGTATATGCTAAATTTCTAGGGGACCATAGGGATCATCGATTCTTAATTTTTTGGGGTGGTGTAGGGAAAATATATGGTTGCATTAATTGTATAGTTAGTCATAGAAATTGTTTTCCACTCACCTTCGTGATATCATGATTGTTCTTAATTTGACCCAAATTGGCGTAAAATTGTATAACCTTACCAAGATGAACAAGCTCACTCATAAATAGCAATTTCTCTAAATATTGAACTTTAAGTCAAGCAAGCAAAAAATCTAGGCCCAATTCACTAATGTCACCAGCTAATATAGCCTTAGAATTAATAACTTGTCTCTTTGAGAAATATACATACCTCTGCTCGGCATGTTCACTGAAGAATTTTGGGGATAGATTGATCTTAGTGAACGGGCAATGACTCCGACCGCTAGCCTTTGACCTATGTCCTATGGTTTTATATCTAGTTGTAAATTGGTGATGTATTTGTGGATTTGGGAACTCCGAATCGAGGGTTTGCATTTGGGGAAATACGAATGGGAGAATGTCGGGTCTTTTTGCAATATGCCCCATTTAAGCCCTTTTTTTGTAATACACTTCCAAGCTCGGAAGTGATTCGTTCCTTCATTTTAGAAGAGTGGAGCAGTTTACAAGTTTGGAAGAAGCTCCCCTACCATTTTTGAGCTCGTAAATGTTTTCAGTCGTGAAAAAAGAGGTTTAAAGGGGGGTTTCATAAGGGCATTTACTACCCTTTCAAAAACCCCCAAATTTCCCACCATTTTTCACCTCTAAAAACCTCCCAAGCCCTACCTTCAATTCCATTTTATCTCCACTCTAACATTTCATCTACACTTGATTTGAGGTATTTGTTCATCATGTATTTCATTATATGTCTATTCTATTCCAATTTATCTACTCATTTTTTATATATTTCTCTTAGGTTTTGTTGTTCTTTTAGGAAGAAGGTATGAATGAGAATTTCATCCCATTTGTTTGAAGAAAAATTTACTCTTTTCTTCATTTGACAGTTAGGGTTTACATTTGTTGAAACCAATATGTTAGGGTTGTCATGGATTAAATAGTTTACCTACAAGGGTTTGTGATCTTTTTGAGTTCTATATTGTATGGGCTCTGTTTACCAATTTCATTTGTGTATTACATTAGGGTTTCAGTTGCTTCATGGTTGCGGATGAGTAAATGTTGTATTTGGATGGATCCTAGGTTTATTTCTTGGTTTATTGCTTGAGCTACGTAATAGTGTGATTAAATCCTAGGTTTATTGCTAGATTTTTAAATAGGTTTATTGCTTCAATTTTATTGATTAAATTTGAAGATATTATATTTTGACCAAGGTCAATTGCTTTAAGGTCAATTATTTGTGATATGTGTTGTGTATGTCATTTGATTAGGGTTTAAATGGACATTGGTTTTCTTATATATTAAATGTCTGGTATTTTATAAATAAAATTATAGTCAAGCTAAGTTTAGTAATTTCTTGATTTATTTGTGAATGTAGCATACAAAATGTCTAGGAAAATAACTCGTGATGAGGTTTCACTTTCCCGAAATGGAAATATCCCAACAATGAACCACAGTATGGATGAGAATGACAAATCCGAGGGTGTAGGAGTAACACAAAATCATTGTAGAACATTAGAAGGTAAAATGGCTAGGAAAGAGTTAACCTCATTGATATTCAACAAGTCAAAAAATTGTTTGTCAACCCAACGTGCTAATGGTTGTTGGGTAGACATCTGTTACGATAGTTAACATGATGTCCTGAAAGACTACAAGGACACATTATGGATGGAGTACAATTTAGAGTTAGTGAAATGTTATTCCCCATATATCTCCTAAATTTAATATTTAAATTAGCTCCCTAAAATTTACTTCATGGTGTTGAAAAACCTCATATAGGCCATTTGACATCAAAGCACCGGACATGGTGATTTGCAGAAGAAGGTTGTGTTCATAATGTCCAATAGTTTACGTGAACATAAATACACTTTGTTAAGAGATAACATTTTTAGAGATAAGGGAGGTGATCGCCTATGGCTAACATACACTCACAATAAACTAGAGAGTTGGGAGATCAACAAGAGAAGAGCCTTGAATAACAGGGATAACGTTAGTAGAAAATAATATCTATTTTTCAGAGTGTTTGGTTTAACATGTCTACAGTGATGATATGACTCTAACATCCTAACTTAGGGTACGAGGGAGGAAAAAAACTCATTACCGCGGATCACCGATTGAGCTATGGGGGTTATGGTTTGGCTGCAATAGAGCTAGTGAAAGAATGTCATGAAACAGATTCATAAATTGCAATCGAGGGCGGGATGACTGAAGATGAGGCAAGTGCTTCGGTCCAACAAATCAATGTGGGTGACATTGAGAGGTGCAATCTATTTGTAAAAGGTTGAAAAAACAAAGATGATTTTTTTGTCAAGGATGAAGAAACAAAATTGCCGAAAGAGTGGTAAGTAAAGATTCAAGTGAATTTATTATTCTCTTAGACACAGTTTTCTTAATCACGTAATAACAAATACTTTAATTTTTTTACTTAGGAAAAATTGAAGAATGATCAATTCCAATGGAAATTCATTCCAATGGATAAGTATTACATCCTTTGTGAATTTACAGAAAAAACCCGACCACCCGGGTTGTGCTAGGGGCGTGGGTGCGTTCTTGACCCAATGAGACGTATTTGACATCGTACAATCATACGATCGTGCAGAACCCTCAAGAATCCACACCTTGAAAAAACTTGCGCTTCTCCAAGAAAAAAAATTGAGTACTAAGACATTCTAATTCGTAAGTTGGCCTAACACACCGGGCTTGTTCTTCCAGAAAATGCAGAGGATTCGAAGCCCGATTGGACTCCGTCATCAATGGGATCCCCCCATTCTCCCAGAGATGTTGAGGTCAATCGAGAGGGAACTGCTCAAACTCCAAGAAATGAACCTGACAACCTCGACAATGCCATCCTAGCAAGTGAAAAAGGTACATATTTTATATTCTTCAAAATGTTCCTAAAAAATAAGTTTCATATTTAACATATATTTTGGTGGGGGTGTAGAAATCATGTGCGTGTGAGCTATACATTGATCAAGACATAGACGGTAGACCACTCCACATACCCGATGAAGTTTCTCTCGAGTTAATGAAATAACATCATTTCGTACCAATTGCAGATGGTCTTTCTAGGGTTTCGTTGGAGAATCCATTAGTGATGTGCGCTCCTTTGCCAATCCCGAATGGAGAATACAAGAAAGTTGGGTCTGCATGGGGATTGTTCCTTCTTTGGTCTATTCAAATTATATAAACTAATCCTATAAAGGATTGACACTTGAAGGAAACACGACTTCCATTAGCTAAACTGGTGAAAACAACACCAAGACTGGCCAACTGAACATCCAAATCAGTCCGAACAACACCATCTAAGGTTAGACCTCCAGTTACAAGAGAACAGGTCCTTCGAAACTCACCTCACTTAGAACGGGTGTTATATAATTAGCTTTAACTGCATGATCGAAACTCAACATATGCATTCTTGGGATATGAATGTGTATTTGGATGCAAACGTGAATCATTGCGCTATGGAGTGCTTTTGAAGACATGTGGAG
>JAULKJ010322408.1:0-10417 GCA_032355405.1 Rubia balearica
TCCACATAGCAGCTAACCCAGTGTTCCATGAACGAACGAAGCACATTGAGGTTGATTGTCATTTTGTTCGTGATCTTATACAGTCAGGTACTATTGCTACTTATCATATTCGGACGACTGATCAACCTGCGGATTTATTTACAAAAACTCTTAGAAGACATCAGTTTCATTCTTTGCTTGGCAAGTTGGGCATTTTGGATCCCCATGCTCTAACTTGAGGAGGAGTATAAAGGAATATGAACATTAGATTAGAATATGAATATTCCTGTAATGTTACTTGTAATTGTAATTAGATTAGAATTTCTTTTCTAGTCTGATTTAGCTTTTCTGTACTAGTATATAATGTACCCCAGAGCATGAATACAAACACAACATTTTACCCCATAAATATTCTTCAAAGGAATAAGGCAGGAAGCACGCAAACGTAATTCGTGCAAAGGGACTTATGTTATAGTTCAAATCTCTACGTCTCGTTGTTTTTAGAACCTCCATTCTGCGGGCGTTTGTTTTGGGAGAAAATCTCCTGTTAAAGACTGATTAATGGTTGGATTAATCCTAAAATTCTAGCTTTAATAATTTTTAGAGATAAATTAGTATAATTATTTATAAATTGTGATACATTTTAAAAGTTTTTTTAATTTTTTTATGAATGTCGTTGCAATAAATAAAAACAAACATCAAATCTCCATATTAGTTACATCAATTATAAAATAACCCCGTCTAACAGTTAATTAGTCTAAAATAAGAACTTTTTTAATTATTATTATCGTATTGGTGTATGGAAATGGGGAAAAAAATAACAAATGTTCATCGCTACTGCGGCTGATGAATTGCCATTTCTACATTTTTCAACAGAAAGGCCTTTTTCAAATCAAATTATCTTGATAAAAAAAATCAGATTATCGCTCACGAGCTCTATAGCATCAAAAAAATCTTGTAATCTCATAAACGGATCAAAGTTGAAGAAGAATTTTATAAGTATTACAGAGAGACTGAATTTTAAATATATATTTTTAGAAAGTTTGAAACAATGCGAAGGAATTTGAGTGCAAATACTACTTTTTAGATACTTCACGCAAATATCCTTGAGAAATTACTGATTTCGAATCATAAAAATCTAGTGAGTCATTCAATCTTGCAAGAAAACATAGGAGGCCAAAAGAAATTGAATATTATATTTTAAATTAATTTATGCTTTGATATTTTAATTTTATTAATTGGTTTATAAATTTTAATGCTAATATTTTATTTTTTGATATTTGTATCACATTTTAATGTGTTCTCTGATATTTAAAATTAATGTGCTGTTTAGAAGTGTTTTGATTTGATGTTTAACTACTCCAATATAAATTACATATATTTTATTTATATATTTTATTTAATTTAATTTTCAACAATTCTAATTTGATGTCTATTTTATTTGATGTTTAACTGTGATATTTTTATGTTTATTTTTAATGTTTTCATTTTACATTATTTATTTTGTTTTGATGTATATTTTTTAAATATTTTATTTAGATTTAATTATTCATATTTTGATGTGTATTTAAAGTATTTTTTAATGTTTAACCATTCTAATTTTGACGTGATTTTATCGTTTAGTTTGTTTTTAAACTATTTTTATTTTATAAGTATAGTGTTATATTTATTGTTCACTATTTTAGTATCATGTATTTAGTGTTTTTATTTTATTTTAAATATTTATTTGATGCATATTTTAGTGTTTTATTTAATATTTAACTATATCAATTTAGTATATTTTTAGTGTTTTAATTTTTAAAAATTTAAATTTGATGTATAGTTTATCGTTTTCATTTGATGATAAACTGTTTCAGTTTAGTATAGTTTTAGTGTTTTAATTTGATTTTTAACTATTTAAATTTGATGTATATATAGTTTAGCGTTTTCATTTGTTGTTTAACTATTCAAATTTGATGTGTATTGTATTATTTTTATGTGATGTTTAACTATTTAATTTATTTTTAAAAAAATTTAACTGAATTTTAACTATTGTCTTTAAAATTAAAGTGAATTTTAAAAATCAAACCCAATCATAAGAGTCGAATATCCATCCCAGTGAGAAAATCTTAGACCATTGGTCAGACATGGTCTGAGAAAGTTGACAAAAAAGTGTGCAGCTTGAATTGGGACAGAGGGAGTAGAAGAAATGAAAGGAAAAACCCTTCAAATCCACTTGAGTCTAAGAATTCAATCGATCGGGCAATTTGTTAAGAGCATCATATTGGTGGTTAATAAAGCAAAGTATATAAGATTATGGGTCAACTCTACATAGTTCTGATTGGTTTTATGATAAAAACTAATGATGTGGTATTAGAGCTCAAGGATAATGGCTCAGTGGACGTATATGCCCAAATATAGGTTTGTGATTCCTTTTTGTCGTTTGCACGATGAATAGTTTGTTGCACGTGAAGGGATATTGAGAGTTTAGCATTAGTGGTCGATAAAGCAATTGCTTAGTTAGTATTTAAGATCATAGGTCACCCTTATATAGTATCAATTGATTTTATTAAAAGTCAATTATTCATACAGAATCCATCATCAGATTTCGACCTGCCTTTAATCCAGACGATATACGATAGTGTTAGCGGTGATGAAGATAGTAGGCAAAGGTAGTGGCTACTGTGGAAGGGAATGGTGAAAATCGAAAGCAGAAACACCATTATTAGCTAGACGATAAATTGAAAAATCACTCGTCAAATTATAAAATAGTTATATTTTAGGGATAAATATATTTACAATCCTAACTTTAGGTTGGAAGTGTCAATTTAAGCCTAAATAATTATTATATGTGTCAATCTAACCCTAACTTTAGAAAAATTTGTGTCGATATAGCCAAAGTTCCTAATTCCAACATTGACCAAATGAATTTAGGCAAAACTAGAAAATGAAATGACAAAAATACCCTTAAGACAAATCAATCACTCTTCTTCAAAGCTAATCTTACCCTAATTCAAAACTCTGCCGCCTCCACCGTCATGCGCCGCCGTCGGTGCTCCCTTCTTCCCCATCCCCCGCCACCGCTACTCCCTCCTCCTTCCCCGACCTCAGCCACCGCTCTTGCCAAAAACCTCTCATCTTCCCCAACCCTCACCACCGCTACTCCATCCATCTTTCCCGACCCCTCCACCACGCGCGCCGAAAACCCTTCTTCTTCCCCAACCCCCACCATCGCTGCCCCAACAGTGCGTTGCTCAGATACTCCATCTTTTGACATTTCAAGCCCTAGTTTCATCCATATCGATTCCTTTTGTTAAGCTCTCCAGATATATCCCCAGCCTTGGAATCGCCACCCTAAACAGCTCCCTTAATCGATCTTCGAGTTTCAAAGTTTCTCGATTTCCCCCAATTTTTCTAGGTTTCCGAAGCAATGTTCAGAGTTAATCGGTGGTGAGCGAACGAATACATACAGTGATGGTGGTTGCACATGAAAGAAGAGAAAAAGAGAATCGAAGAAGAAGCGGCGGGAGGAAAGGAGAATCGAAGAAGAAGGGTGAGCGGTACAGATTAGAGTCGAAACATGCAGGTCTTATTTCGACATTTCAAGTGCAACCATTTCGCCTCAAAATGCTGTCCAAACAAAGATGCAGGTTTTATTTTATTTTTTTGTTTTTTTAAGGCAAGGGGAAAAAATTATCTTTTTGTCAAAATTCGACCAGAGAAAGGTAGACTAAAAAGTCAACGGAGTTAAAGGTTATTTTGGCACTTTCTAAGATTGCAGGATTATATTGGCACTTTCAACATAAAGTTAGGTTCATTTTAGCACTTAACTCTATATTTTAAATAGTATATTTTCAAAATTACTCTATTCTTCTGTTGATAATGTATGGGATGAAAGACCCATATTCCTATTTACCAGGCCCAAAATATCTAAACTTAAGAAAGTTCAAACTCTACAACTATGAAAGGAGAGGAAAAGCCATCAGGAGAGGTATGTTGTTTACTACAGCTAGGGGTGGGCATCGGTTCGGTTTAATCAGTTTTTGGGTTGTTCGATTCGGGTTTTTTGGTTTTTTCCCTAAAATATCTAAAACTGAAACCGATCCGAATAACCAAATAACCCAAACTACCCGAACCAAATTTGAAATTCAGTTTTCAATTTGAATTCGGTTTGAACCAAATAAACCGAATGCGGGTCAAACCTTAACTTAAAATTTTAACTTAAAAGAAGCCATTTGAAACCCATTTGTTCAATGCCACATCCATAAATGGGTTTCAAATTGGGCCAAGCTGATTTAAGAAAAAAGGAGTGGAGTGATAGTTATTTATAAGAAAAATCTTCCTTGTAGCTTCTACATCTTTCAATGTGGGACTAATTTACTTCTTCCTTGATTCCTTCTCTTCCATTCACGCGGCACATCTGCACAAGTGCACAACAAATGATTTACTCCACGGTTTAACAAATGATTTGTTGATGCCACAACAAATGAATTCGGTATTATTATAAGATTTATTACTCCACGGCTTAAACATTTATAAATTTAATTTTGTTATTTTAAGATTGAATTATTATTATATATTTAATTAATTACAATTCGGTATTCGGTTCGGGTTTCGGTTTGAGTTTTAATATCCAAAACCGATCCAAAAACCGTATTCAGAATTCGGTTTATTCAATTCGGATATCCGAAAATCGTATATTAAATTCGGTTTGGGTTATATGAATTTGGATAATTTGATTTTCGATTCGGTTTTTGGTTTCCGGTTTTTTTTCCCACCCCTACCTCAACTATCTTGTTCATGGTATATCATATGGAAGGGAGTGAAGGTGTTAAAGTTAGGTTGCTGAAAACACGTTGGCTGAGGAGAACATACGCGCATATGTCATGATCCCTGGCTAACATGGCAGTGGGGCGAGTTTTGGTGGAGGTCTGTCCCAATGGAGTGGATATGGAGGTAGTTTTTATGGAGATGAGGCAGGTATGAAGATGAAAATGATATCCACTGTGGATAGTGAGTCGGGTATGTGCAGTAGGTTACATCCGCCTCATCCCCGTCCCGCCTACTACACTCGCTATCTACCCGTTAATTTCAGCCTGATGTCATCCCTACTAGGAGGTATAGACTTTTGAGTATAGGAGTCTGAGCTCAACATTTTCTCGAGGACTTAATTGGCCCTCATACAAGTGGTGGAGGATAGAACATCTGGATACAGACTTTCGCCCTGATCATGCTACACTCATTTTCAACATTCAACTTCGAGGGCAAGGAGGCACAGATCGATGGCGATGCAGCTGGGAAATTTACATTTGAATCAACTTACAATTTTTGGTAGAATCTATAAGGTCACATCTCCATCATTATCTTTCGAGATTGACATATAGAAGATTATCCGGCAGAAGTTTAGGAAAATGCAAGTGTTGCAGAGAGCTAAGCACTTTGCATGGTGTCTGTACATGGACTCTCTCCCAACGGTGGAGAATTTGCAGAAATGTACTATTGTTGTCACGAGAAACTGTCATGTGTCTTGAGGAATTTGTGTGCACCTTTCGGAATCCCTTGAAAGGATTAATAATTAGCTCATTCGATAGACAGATATGCAAAGATGAGTAGTTCGGAACTTATTGTAAGGGACTCCTCCTTTGATTTTTTTTCTTGTTAAACATTACCACACATATTCCAATACTTTGAAATGAAATATGTTTTTATTCAAAAAATTGATTTCTTATATTTTCTTAATTTACCTTATATTTTGTAATCTTTATTTTATTATATAAATTTTAAATCTTATTCACTTCGTTCTTCTTTTTCTCTTGACTTGGCATACACAATTGAATGCTAAAATATACGGGCCTTAAAAAATTCATGATTACACTACCATCAAGAAAAAAATTATGGCACTACGTAGGAATTTGAAGTTATAAATAGGCTCTTTCCTCTCAAAAAAATCCTAGCCTCCAACATCTTCCCCCCATCTCCTGGAGGTGCGGGAAAGTATCTTTATTTTTGCTATATGTTCTTTGATTTCGGTTTATTTTCTTGCTTCCCGTGGTTATATTTCTTCCTAATAAGTGTGATAGTTCTCCTCCTCTTCCATAGGTGGAGTATTATTATCATCATGTAATGTGGTGGTCTGTTTTGGTTAGATCTAGATAGCAGGTGGAATCCACTGGACTTGATCAATGTCTTGTACTTTCGTGGTGTTGTAAATGTTGCAGATTACTGATTAACATGAGGGATTGATGCCCGATTTGCGTTTTCCTTGTTATGCGGTCCATGACTTTTGTTGATAGTTAGTTAATATCCCCAAACGTTACACTACACTTTCTATTTAATATCCTATTTATAATTGATCAACGAGTCTAATTGATATAGTTTAAGTATCATATCATACTATGTTTACATTATATGTCAATTTCACTTATAATAATCGCTATCATATTCCCAATGTCTAAATCAATTTTTCTAGAAAGGCAAAATAAATGGTGATGATATATTAGACTAAGACTTTACATGGACTAGCAAGCCAACCCCTAAATGGAAACTCTAAGAGTTTAGATAGTACAATGTGGTCCACATGATAATGAGTCATCAATTGGCCTCACCGCTGGATAAGGAAAGAGGATTATTTCATAGATAAAGAACATTAGAGTTTATGTGGTATAAATATAAAGGTATGTCATTTATTTCATTCATTCTCTCTCTCTACCTTTTTTTAACTTGGAAGGCAAGACTGATTTAAGTATCAGAGAGTTTTCTCCAAAACGCTTTGAGGCTTGTTTTCCCTTATAAGTTGCAGATTTGGATGGGGGGCTCAAAGAAGGGCTCAGATCTGTTTGCAAAGGCATCAAATGGCCTCTTTCATTCCAAAACAATATGGGCGCTTACCCTTACAAATATATGACTAAAGGACCCAACGCGTGAATAATTGAAACTTGGTGACGTCATCGTCTCCAAACATGCACTGTCCACTGTGTCCAGTAGTATTGCTTTGCTGGAGTCTAGGAGGTAGGTCAATAGAAACTGCGTCTTTGAAATAACTCAATTTAATAATGTATTATAATCCAGGTTGTATCCACAAGGTTACAATATGCTCCCCTTTTCCCACAGTATAAATACCAACTTCTTAGCGACCATTTTCATTCATCCAATTTCCCATTTCCAATCTTCCCAATCTTCTTCTTTTCGATATTCATCTTTTGAGTACAAATAGAATCTCTTAGCTTCAGTTTCTTCCTCAATGAAGCTATTCCTTTTGATATTTTTGTTTAATGTATGTTTGGGTTCAAGAATGATTCGTAGCAAAGCTTTGATCCAATCAGAAGATCAGCAATTCCAGGTTTTGTAATAAGGAGCACTTCTGAGTGGAAGGATTTCAGTCAATTTAATATGGTAAGGAAAATTCAAGACCTCCCAGAAAGCCATCATCACCGAATTCATTTCCTCACTTTCATCCCTCCCGGTCGGAACGCCGGCGAAAAATCTGCCGCCTTTGATTGCTTCCTGGTGGAAAGCCACCGAGAAGTATTACCGTCTGGCGAACTCCGAGAAGCCCTCCTCACTGCCCCTCCAATTGGGCAAGCATGTTTTCAACGAAGCGAATCGTGCAATTGGCGTCAAAGGGTGAGCAGATGAATGCAATCAACGTTGTACTAACCTTCGCCGACGTCGCTTTCGACAGACTCTGCCTGAACAATTGCGGATTCTACGCCTCTGCGAAGGTACAAATTTGCATACATTGTTGCCGGAAATTCGGAGACTCAGTGCCCCAGATTCTGCTCGTGGCCGTTCCACCAGCCGCAGTACAGACCCCAGAGCCCGCCGTTGGTTTCTCCTATGTAATGTGGGTATGGACGGAATGGTGATCAACCTAGCGTGCCTTTTCGCCGGAACTGCGACAAATCCGTTCGGAAACAGGTTTTACCAGGGTCCGGCGGAGGCTCCGCTGGAGACATCGTCTGCTTGTCCGGTGGTGTACGTTGAGGGGGCTTATCCGGGTTATCCTGGAGATCCCTTGGTTGATCCGACAACGGGTGCAAGCTATGATGAGCAGGGTACAAACGGTCGCAAGTATCTGCTCCCGGCTCTTTATGATCCTTCCTCGGCTTCTTGTTCCACTTTGGTCTGAAAACATCAATATTATAATAGTGTAGCAATTAGGATTATTGTAACTCTGTTCATTCATTCTTTTCGTGTTTTTAACTCATTAATTTATCAAGAAAGACAATTGCCGACTCATTAGCTACTCTCTCTTGATTCATGAATGAAGCCACTCCGTTTCATGAGAACTTGCGCTTCCGTATCTCTTTTAACTGTAGAGATATATAATACTCTCACTGTTTCAACATAAATTGAACACTTATTATTAGATTGTCAAACTTTAATCACATATTTGAATTATAAATAAACTTTAATCACATACTTTAACTTTTCCTTAAAGGATTTGTGACTTTTCCACATGATAAGTGTTAGGCCCGAGGATATTGATATGTCGATTTTTCTTATTTCATACTCATATAGGTTTGTGAATTTGACACACTTTACTTTTATAATAAGATTCCTTTAATTTTATCCATTCATTTTACTTTTTTCCTTTCAAAATTCACTTTCATCTACTCATTTCATTCACCTAAATCCAAACACCTAAACCTATGGTATCACATCCAACGAAACAGAGATAGTATATAGTCCCTCCGTCTTAGAATATATTTAAGAGTTTTCAAGAAACATTTTTCTCTATTAATATATATAATTATGTATAATAATACATAAAATGTTGATATTTAGAAATTGCATGTTACGCCGAATCCAATAATATTGTTGCTTATATATATAACCCTACATTTATGATATAAGTGTTATTATAACCCTTTGATTTTTTTTAAGTGCCAATATAACCTTAGATAATCAATGAAAGTGCAAAACAAACCAATCCAATGATTTTTTAGTCGGAATTCTACAAAATAACTCTTTTTCCCCTCTAAAAAATCAAAAAGGTGAAATGACTATGATGCTCTCTAATTTTCTTCTTCTTCTAAACTCTAAACCCAACCGCCTCACCCTCATCTTCTTTTCTTCTCTTAAACCAACCGCCACTTCAATTTTAATCACCTTTCCTACTCCAACCCACATCACCTCTTCTCCTAAACCCATGCCGACCCACCACCGCCCGATTCATGCTGAGTAGATTGACTCGATGGTATGGTACTGGTGGTGTCGTGGTGTAGTTTGATGGTGGTGAGCGGTCAGAGCTTCAGTGACGAGCGCAGCGTGGCAAACAGTCGTCAGTGGTGAGCGAGTAGTGGCGAGCGAGTGACGGTGGATCTGAGGGTTATTGGCAAAGTCGATTTGAGGCTAGGGTTTTGGGGCGAGGGATGGATGATTGCGTGAGTCGAGCGACAGAGTCATTCGAGGCTGGTTCTATTCGCAGATGAGCGGCAATGGTTCTGAGGGTTATACGTAGAGTCAATTTGAGGCTAGGGTTTTGGGTTTGTGGCTATGGAAGAAGCAGGGGGGATGAGTGGTGGTGGGGGTGGCTTGGGTGGAAGGGTACCGTGGGGCTGCCTGGAGAGGGCGCTGGTGATGCGTGATAAAACTGAGGTTAAGAAGCATTTTTTTGCTTTCTTTGCTTTGATTGGGAGTCAGCTTAATGCCCAGATTAAAATAGTGCATAATGACATGGAACTGAGTTTAATTGCATGCGGCAGGATTTTGAAAATAGTGGGATTATTTTTCAAATTTCTTGTGTTGGTACTCCTCAACAGAATGAGAGGGTTGAAATGAAACATCAACACATTTTGAATGTAGATCATGCTTGACATTTCCAGGCTTATCTTTCTATTAGTTTTTGAGGTGAATGCACACTGGCTGTAATTTATTTGATTAATAAGACACCTTCTAGGTTCTTGGATGGGAAGAGTGCCTACAAGATTCTTTGTGGGTTCTCACCTGATCTGAGTGCTTTGAGGGTGTTTAATTGTTTATTTTTTGCTCATGAACAACTAGTGAAGGGGGGATAAGTTTGCTCCACGGAGCAGGAAATGTGTCTTTGTGGGATATCTGAATGATAAGAAGGGCTAGAAGTTGTATTATAATGATTCTGGTGAGTATTTTGTTTCTTGAGACGTCAAATTTGATGAAGAAAAATTTCCATTTGCACCTGTGACTACTCTAGGTTTACATACGAATTCGGGACACTTTGTCATTCTCGATGAAGAGGCTGAAGATGATTCAGGCACAGTGGTTAGTGAGGCCACGACCGAGCCTAATCCTGAGCTGGGAAGTGTGGTCGAGCCATCCACCGAGTCTAGGGATGCGTCCGTGGCTCTTGGAGGTACGCCTAACCTTACGACCATGGCTGAGGTCAGGGGCGGATGCATGTAGGGGAATTAGTATTTGGTTACCCCATGTAAAAAAATTTTTTACCATTAATATTAAGTATATATATTTTTATATATTA
>JAULKJ010322446.1:0-19162 GCA_032355405.1 Rubia balearica
ACAAGATCACGGGTGAAATGATAATCAACCTCTTTATGCTTCATTTATTCATGGAACTCTGGATTTTCCACAATATGAAGAGAATATTGATTATCATTGAACAGTAGCATAGGAGTAGACTGCATAACAACTAAGTCTCGAAGCAAAGACTTAAGCCATAACAAGTCACAATAAGTAATAATCATGACACAATACACTGCTTCAACAGAGGAACGAGAAACCATAGGTTGGTTTTTGGTCTTCTACGAAATCGGAGAATCACCGATCATCACAAAATAACCAGAAAGAGGGCACCATGTAATAGATCACGGAGCCCAATCAAAATCACAATAAGCAGTCAAGTGTAAAGAACTATGTGAAGAGAAAAATAAACTTTGACCAGGATGACTCTTCAAATAGTGAAGAACACAAGTCGCAGCTTTCCAGTGAGGAACACAAGGAGACTTCATAAACTAAGCAAGAATATGAATAGAATAACTAAGCTCGGGATGAGTGAGAGTTAGGAAAATGAGGAAACCAACCAGGAGTCGATACTGCTCAGGATCATCATAAAAGTGGCCATCAACTTTCACAAGATCATACTGTTGCTCCATAGGAAAATCAGTCGGCTTAGAAACCTATAAACCTATGTAACATAAGGTATCCAGTGCCTATTTCCATTGTGAAAGAAACATCCCATCTGGTATTCTAGAATCTCTATACCCAAGAAACACTTCAGTGTACTAAGGTCCTTCATATGAAAATAAGAACTAAAGTATTTCTTCAAATCAGAGATGAGCTACGAATAAAACGAGCCATAAGTAAAATAAAATAGAGAGTAATTTGCCACAAGTAAAATAAAATAGAGAGTAATTTTCCTTAATCTGAAGAAAAAACCAAATGCATGTAAAGCCTGAACCAATGGTGAGGGCTTTTCGAAGACCATAAAGATATTTCTGAAGGCGACACACTTAGCCAATGGGAGAAAGATAGCCCGATGGAGGGCACATAAACACCTCTTCATGCTAATAACCATGTAGAAAATCATTATGCACATTAATCACATGAAGTTCCTAACCACGAATGACTGCAACTGATAAAAATAGGCAAACTAAACTCATCTTCACAATAGGTGCAAATGTCTCAATAAAGTCAATTCCTTACTTCTTGCGATTTCCAAGAACTGCCACACGATCTTTATGATTCTCAATGGTACCATAAAACTTGCATTTGGTATGATACACCATTTTGCATCCAATTGGATTCTTATCTAGAGGTAGAAGATCTAAAGTCCAAAACTTATTGCTTTCAAGAGCATTAATCTCATTAGCTATAGAATGCCACTAATAAGCATGCTTCAATGCCTCAGAGTAAGTGTTGGGATCTGCACTAGAAGTTACTACACCCAAAAATCTGGAATGGGAACTATAAAAAATTTCGCAATTTACAAAATATGTAAAAGGATAGAGAGCTTATGAGGAGTGTGACAATGCAGGTGTGCTCATAGCAGTGGAGGGGTTATTAATATCAGAAATAGAGCAGATATAATCCTCCAAATAAGAAGGAGGTCAAAGATCTGGAATACTCTGTTAGGGAGGAGGCAGCTTGGTCGTAGAAGGTGGCATCGAGGATGCAGTCGGCGAGGCAGGCAGCAGAATCAGAAGTAGGCGGAGGAAGCGCTGCATCCGACGGCGATGGTGAAACTGACGGATATTCAGGAAAAGTGTGAGGCACTTTTAGTGGTCCAGCAGGTTGCGCATGGAGCAGAAAATCCCGACGTTTTGGAGTAGGAGCCGCAGCCAGCAGCGGGTATTCTAGCAACTGATTAGTCTTTTTTATACACTATGTTCATAAATCGACTGTCACTAAAGAGAAGTATCAGTTTTTGATTCAGTACGGTCTTATCCACTAGTGGAAAGATCTCTATTAAAGGAGGTTATGGCTCTGCTTGGTAGAGTTTATAAATTTCTTTCCTTACAAGCAAAGTACATTTTAATGTTTGGTAAAGTGCTAAAAATAGTTTATTTTAAAGCATGAGCTATTTTTGGAGAAAAAACATAATCTGGTCTCCCTCTGTTTTCAAAATAAGTCAACTTTTCTTATAAGAACATCTTTACCATACAGAGCCTATATAAGACCAAAAGTGTCTTTCCTGGTTCCGAATTTAATCAAAATTGATTAAAGACGGTTCTAAAAATTGCCTTTAATTAATGCTAGGAATAGGTTCCGAATTTGCAACTTATTTATGAGGTTCCAAAAAAAACCTCCTAGAAATCTAAGGTTTCCGGCAGTATTGAAGAAAAAAATATAAGAAAAAACCAATGGTCTTCTCCGGTGGAGGCTACAAAAGAGCAACAACATAGAAACAAAAGAGTAAAACAAACCATTGATCTTCTCCTGCGGAGGTTACGACTGCGAAAGGTTAGATTTAAAGGGGCATTCAATCGGCGATGAAGCGTGGTGGCACGAGAGCATCGCACCGGCAGAGGAGGAGCATGCAGCGGCGGAAGAGTGAATTGCAGTGGCGGAGGAGGAGCAGCGTGATGGTGGAGGCAGGGGGTCGATGCGACGGAGATCAATGGTAGTGGTGGGGGAGGCATTAATGCTGTGGCGAAGCATCAACCCGACGGAGGTTGATGGTAACGGTGGGTGAGCAATGTTATAATGGAGGCACTAATGGTGAAAAGGACCAATGGTGCAAGGCTGATGGTGGAGGCCAATGGGATGGAGTTTGAAGGGAGACGGGAGTGAGGTGGAGAAATTAAGGGGATGGAGGCGTTAGAGATAGAAAAAAAACTAAGGGGAGATAGAAAATCCTAAACTTTATTTTTGTTTATATAGTGAGTCAAAAGGTCCAACAAAGATAGCCCATTAAATGTGGTTCTATAATAGAACCATCTTTTAATTCATTTACAACTGCCTTTAAAATGAAAGAGTTACTTGGGGTGGTGTTTCTGAACATGGAACCTAATTCGATCCCTAATTAAAAGTTGTTCCTCAAAAATTCAAAGGGACCACCTTTAATATAAGGTTTTCCACAAATGACCCCATCAATCAAAATACCTTGCATGTCATGTATTTTATTGATTAGATGGAATAAGCCACAATCTGGGATATATATTAACAAGGATTCTTCAATTAAAAACCAAAGAACAGGCCTTGCTTTTGTAGTTAGAAATTCTATTGGAAACATGATATATGTCTCTTCTTAGATTTATAGTGGTCAGGTAATGTTTATCCTTCATGCTGAGTTGTTATCAATTTTTTCAGGGATGTCAAAAGGTCTTAATCACAGGAAGCTACCATTGAGATGAATTTCTTGCAAGCAATCACCATTCTAAGATAGGAGGCTAAACCACCCAGGGAACCACTCCAATTGATTATAAAGTTTTCACAAGTGAAGTGCAATGGAGCTATTCAATGCAAGCACATATTCAGGAAAGGAAACCAGATAGCGGATCATTTACGAAAAAGTGTTGTAGTGAAAAATTTTCCGATAGGATACAATTCTTCTTAAGGAGGGATAATTTATTTCCGCATTTCAGAAAAGCCGAGAATTTTTAAATGCACAAACACTAAGGTTTTTATCAATGTAGGTTTAACAATATTATGGGAGTTAAAAGGTGTCTGGCTATAACAAATATAACACATGGGGGGAGGAATTTGGACATGAAAACATAACTTTTATACCCCATAAACCACATTGGTTAACAATCTATCTATCTTTGTAGTTAAAAATTTTAAAGGAAACATGATACATGCCTCTTCTTAGATTTATGGTGGTCAGGTAATGTCTATCTTTCATACTGAGTTGTTATCAGTTTTTTCAAGGATATTAAGTGCTCTGAATCACAGCCAGATAGCTACCATTGAGACAAATTTCTTGCAAAAATCACCATTCTAAAACAGCAAGCTAAACCACCTCCTGGGAGCTACTCCAATTGATTAAAAAATCACAAATGAAGTGCAATGGAGCTTTTCAATTCAAGCACATATTCAGAGAAGGAAACCAGATAGTCATTTATCAAAAGTACTACAGTGAACAATTGTCTGATATGATACAATTCTCCCCAATGAGGGATAATTTATTTCCCTATTTCAGAAAAGCCAGGAAATTTGAAATGCACAAACACTAAGGTTTTTATCAATATAGGTTTACAAATATTTTGGAGTTAAAAGGTGTCTATCCATAAAGATATATAACACATGGGTGGGGGATTTTGGACATGAAAACATAACTTTTACACCCCATAAACCACGTTGGTTAACTATCTCTCTTTATATTCAAATAGGAGGGTTCAAGTTATTCTTAACCTATCTTGTAATGCCCTGTTTGGATATCTATAATATGGTTAGGTGATAGATTAAAATAACCTCTACTCTAGCATTCTTTAAAAAAAAAAATCCAAACTCCCTCCGTCCCAAACTAAATTGTATGAAATTTATTTTACATTCTTCAAGAAACATGTTTGACTGCTAACATGTTTAACTACGTATAATAATGGAATATACGATGTTTATATTTAGAAACTGTGTGCTATGACAAATCCAATAATATCACATATAATAGCATTATTGCTTTTATATATCTATTTAAATGTGTGGTCAATGTTGAAACCCTTTTTCACAGCGCCGCCGCCGTCTAGTTCTCTTCTAAAGAGTTGTTTATTTTTTCCCCATGCCCCCATCATAGGGAGATGATGAAAAAATATATTTTTTCCAATTGATATTCTTTTAATGTTTATGTTATTGAATAATTATGGATTCGTCTCCATACATTAGTTCTTTGATCTGATAGATTAGATTGTTGTGTTAATGATGATAACTCAATTTATCGTCCATGTGAATGTATTTTGTTTTATATTATTTTAAAGATGGTGTGTTTCTCTAGGAGGACTCTTGTTCCCGATATGTGTTTTTGAAAGGTGTTTCAAGTTTGGATACACATAGATAGTGTTTTGGATCAAGTAGTATTATAACTGTTGAAGATCCCCGTTTGGCATAGTGATATTGATGCGGGGTACGCTTCTTTCTGGAAAGTGGTTATGTTTTCACAAGAAGCCAGTCAATATTCCCAAGGGCATTGTTATAGATTTATTGGATCTCTACACTGTAATAGTACAGACGGTTAGTTTGGTTGACATGTAATTGAGATATCTATGTAATAGATTAGTTATTGCAAGAAGGTAGTTATGTTGGATGTCAATTCCACTTATATTAATTGCCGCTGAGCGTTTTCCCAGTATCTTGGATTGATTGATTTAAAAAATATATATTTTGTCAATGTTTGACAATGTTGAATGTAGTAAGTGTGCAATTTAGTTTTGAATAGAGGGAGTTAAATTTTGTTGAATAATTTTAAAATAATTTCTTACAAATTAATATGCATAACACTATGTCTTGTTTTAGACAGACTAATTGTTAGGCGGTGTCATTTTATAAATGATGTAAGTATTGGGGTGATTTGATGTTTATTTTACACTAGTGGAAACCCTTGATTAAAGGCACTTAATCAAAGGTGGTTCTTAAGGAACTGCCGTTAATCAGGATCCGAGGGAGGTTCCGAGTTCAAAACTCCCTCGCAAGGTACCCCGGAAACATTAAAGACACTTTTTAATTGATTAAAGGCGGTTCTTCAAGAACCGCCTTTAATTGGCATCAAATAAAGACGTTTCTATTGAAGAACCGCATTTAATGGGGTGTCTTTGTTGGAATTTTAGGACCAGGTATATATATAGTTAGGGTTTCTTCAGGACTTACTTTTTTCCCTACCCCAAACTCCCTGCCGCCTCTAACTCCATTCTCTCCTAAAACCAAAACATAGATCCGAACTCCATCTTTCTCTCTGCTAACTCCATTCCGTCTCCGTAAGCCCACCACCGTTAGCTCCCTTGCTCATCTGCACCTTTATGCATGTGTTAACTAATGCATTCGGAAAATTTATTATCATATTTTTCTTTGTTGATTACTATTTTAGTTAGGTTTACACGCAAATTTTTTAGACGACCATTATTGGTTTTCTTGTCTAAATCACGAGTTTTGTAGACTTAATCAAACTTAATGGACACTTTACGAGAACCTAAATTTTCCTTTGTGAGCTTACAAGTAAGTTGCTCATGAGTATTTTTACATCATTTTGTAGAAGGCCATCTGTGAGGGTGGTGGAAGATATTTGAAGGTCATTCGCAAGAATGGTAGAAGATCTTGAAGTCCATTCGGGAAGATGATAGTAGATTGAAGGCTACGAATCTAAATGCGTGGTAGTAGATGGAATTGATCCAGAAAAGGCAAATTTGAAGTTTAAGAAGGTCAAGAACGGGACATGGCACCGACCGGCTGACACCTGGTCAGGCTCGAGCCAAACAAGGCTAGCATGGCTCGTGCCAAAGCCCCTCAACATTGGCTGTGTCGGTCCGTGTAGGTCGTGCCTCCCGTGTTCCATATTTCGCTCCAAAGGCTAAGCATGGGCGCGAACCGCGTCATTTCAAGTTAAAAAAATGAAGACCAGACCACGGGAAATAAAAATGACACGGCCCGCGCCATTCAACTGTGTAAAAATTCCTTCCAGCTGATGTTCCGCGCCAAATGAAACGACGTGCGCAAATTGGAGGTTTCAACGTACGACACTAGTCGGCGGCCAGTACCGATCTGTGCTTCCCTCACCTACACAACCCTACACAGCCCATGTCAAACTGTGTGGGCCGCACCATCACGAGGGTGCATGTGCCACGTCGTGCTGCGTGCCCCATGCTGACACAATCCTCCACGGACCTCGTCATTTGCCATTAGCCCTATGAGTTGTGGCTAGTAGGGTTTTTAGGCATCATTTGGGCCTTTTTCAAAACCCAATTCCCTACTACTATATATATGAACCTATGTCTATTAGGGTTTAAGTTAATGTTTTTAGACTTCAAGAGTAGACTAGAGAGAGAAAGAAGCTCTTCCTTTTCTCTAGAATCTTTTCTCTTCTTCTCTTTATTTTTCTTTTTCGCAAAGGCATTAAATCCAATTAAATACTTGGGTTCAATGCTTAGGGATTAGTTTATTTACTTGGGGATTGTGTTTGTATTTAGAATTAATGTTTATTTTGTAAGATTCCTTTGATCTACCTATTTCTATGTGTTTGTGATTATTATGTTGGCTTGTTTTTCATGTTCTTACTAATTTCATGATTGTCACACTAAGATTAGTACACACCGTAGTCTACTTTCATGTTGGAAAAATAATTGATCCCCCCGGGGGAAGAAAAACTAGATGTGATTGGGATAACGAGTCAACGTTACGATCGACCATACACTAGCCTTAACCGGCGGATTGGCCCGAAGGGTTACAGATAGAGATAGCGGGAGTAGCAAACTAAGGTTAGCGATTTGCAACCCTAGTGCCATTGATAAGGTACTTCACCCCCCCCCCCCTTGGGCTTTTTAGGCCTAGGGAGAAGAATCTGTGGTGTAATGCCCGGGACATAATAGCACGAGGGAGATTCAGATCTGCACAGCAGGTAGGGCCGTTGTTGTACTCCCCTAATTATAGAGGCGGTACCAATGGAAGATTACATTGACACCCTACGTGACAGGTATGAGGAAGTATTGACCATCGACAACACTACTTGTCATAAACACTAAAATAGGTTTATAGTTCTTGTATGTGATAGAATCGAGGATCGAAACACCATTGATCATTTTACGCAAATACTCCCAAGTGCTAGTTTACATAGTTTATTCTCGTGTTGATTACATGTTAGTAGTTGTTAGCAAACTCCTCCCCCCCCCCCGCCCAAACCTGATTTTACTAACACTGATTATTCCTGGCGCATGATTGGATTGACAACCCGATCACGATTTTGTTTAGTTGACTCTTAGATACCTAACATCTCCTTGGGGGCGACCCCGGTCTTGCCGCTATCTACCCTTTTTGGTAGCATAGTAGTAGGATCAGGAGCAACAATACAAATTTCATCTTTGACAGTTCCCTCTTGGTATAGTAGATCTCCCGTGATTTATTAGCGACGGCGGAAAGGGGGAAGTTTACTCGCCTCCACCTACTCTTTCCCGCATCACGTATTCACCACTCCACCCTGACGTGCAGTATTCACTCCTCCTTGTCGCTCCGTGTCTTCCCCTCCGCGACTCTTCATCCTCGCCACACAGCGTCCTCCCTCATGTCGCGTCATTCCCATCTTCTGTGCCGTTGTGTTGCCCTCCACCTTGAAGGGTTTAGGGAGATATATTTTCCTCCATTTTCCCTTTTCCATATCTATTAACCCCTTTTTCCCTTTTCCAGAATCCGTTCTTCCAAAAATGTTATTTCCAGATCTTGTTTTCATTTACTCCCGGAAAGTGCTGAATATAGGTTTTCGGCGACTTTTTTTATAACTCTCGAAACAAGTTCCAAATTCAAAACTGAATTAGAACCCCCGATCAAAGGCATTTTTCGAACCGCCTTTGATCAATTTCGATCAAAGTCACAACCAGAGAAGTCACCCATAAAGTGACTTCTCCGGCCCTTTAAAACTGCCTTTAATGAGGTTTCCTCCACTAGTGTTGTTTTTAATTTTTTTCCACTAGTGTTATTTATTGTAGTGAGGTTTTTATAACTTTTAAAAAACTTTTTAACATGTATCCTAAGCTCTATATATGATTATAATTTATACCTAATATTGAAATGAGTGTTTTTATAATTGATCAAACCGCTAGTCGATCTAGCATGAAACTTTCTCTATGCATAAATAAAAATTATTGTGTGCGTAGTTATAACAATAAAATATTATGGCGAGCAAATTTGAATTTACCTCTGCAGCACTTGGTCTTTCATGAGGATCTACGGTAAAAAGACTGGAAATTAGTTGCTTTGCTGATGAAGATATGCTCTTCCATGTTTTCTCATGAAAACTGAAGCTTCCCTGCATTTGGAACTCAATAATTAAATCTAAGTGAATACTAGCTACAAATATCGACTAAAATAAGATGAAGAAAATGGAGCACAAAAAAATAAAAATTGAGAGAACCTTGAGCATATAAGAAATTGGTATGAGAATGAATCTAGAAAAGGACTTACATGCAATATAATATGTTGCTTTTGTCGCGTTGACGGAGCAATAAAAGGTGGATACCTAGAAAATAAAATATGTTATCCACCGGCCGTTTTAATCATCTTGTAATAAATAAATATGACATTAGGTATACATGTGTGGAATCAGTATGATTATGATTATGGATTTAGTTATTTATTTTCAAATCTCCAAACCTTACAATTTTAATTTATAATTCCGTTTTTCAAATTCTCAAACTCATAAACCAAACACCACTAAAATCAAATTACATTAAATTAGTCATTCACTCTGTCTCAATTCAAACTACAATCTAACTATTTCTTTAGTCAAAACTTCTTAAGTTTAACCCAAAATTGAATAGGTGTATTAGTATAAATATTATTGAGGGATACATTGTTAGATTCGTTATAACATACTCCCTCCGTCCCATTAATATTGACCTATTTACTTTTTTCAAGTCAAATCTGCCAAACTTTGACTCTAAATATAAATTAATATATTTATAATAAAAATTTCAGGTATTGCTAGATTCATTTTAACATCTATTTTTTAAATATCATTTTTATGCGAAATTATTATATGTATTTAGAGATATTGACGGTAAAACATGATCATTGAACACCGTAAAAAAGTAAATAAGTCAATATTTATGGGACGGAGGGAGTCTATTTTCATAATATCAACTTTTAAAAGTTTTAATTATGCTTAATAAAAGATATTAAGGATCAAATATTTTTTGAGTCAACTACTGAAAATTAAAGTGTATAGTTTGAAATGAAATAGTGGCAAATAAATGAACGAAAACATCACACATACTTTGATTAGAGCTCGGTCTACACGTACTCTAACTCTACGAACACGATATGAATTCAAAAGAGAAAAAAAAACACTATCAATATAAGAGTAAGCCTTTCGAAGGACGGTCTTTCCATAAGTTATGAAATGACCAAGGTTCAAAATTAAAACTAGAAGAAATTAAGATAAATTTTTTGAGTTGTATTAATCGGGTCATAAATTTATAACTACTAAACGTTGCATTATAATTTTTTAATATTCCAACTAAAACATTTTATCTTTCTGTAATTCTAATTAAATGGAAAGATGATTTTTTCCAAGATTTTGCCTAAAGGTGAAATTAAATTTATTGTTCCTACTATTTAAATTAGAAAGTTACATAAGGGACATTTTCCAAAATTCAATCTGATTCTACAATCAATTATGAAAAAAGGTACCCGGAGAGGAGGATATAGAGTATGACTCCAAGCGACCAAATATCAGTCTTGGGAGTGATTTGGGCCTGAGAAAGTGCCTCCGGCGAGACATATTCAATGGACCCAAACAATCCGACCACTGGATCAGTAAAATCCTCAACGGAACTCAACCCGAAATCCATAATCTTCAAAGAGGAATCCTCATCTTTATTCAAAAAGAGGCAGTTCTCCGGCTTCAAATTCCGGTGAACAATCTTGGCCTCGTGAAGCGCGTTTAAACCCTCCGCAATTTGCCTCACCGCCTCCGCCACCCCCGCCTCCGCTTACCACTCCTGCGCCACAATCCTGTCAAACAGCTCGCCGCCGGAGCACAGCTCCAGAACCAAGTGGACCCCGCTGAAGTCCTCGCAAACGTCGTACATATGGATCACATTCGGGTGGGGCGAAACATTCTCCACGATTTTTCTCATCACCAAAAGCTCGTTGGTTAGCAGCGCGTCAGAAACCAGCGCTTGCGTTGAACTCCCGCCCTTTTGCTGGGGCATCCATGGCCCCAACCTTGTCAGGGTCTTGATGGCAACATGGGATTTTTCGCCGCTGGATTTTGTTGTCCCTCTTCTTACAACTGAAAACCCTCCTCGCCCTACAACATCCGTTACTTCGTATTCATCATGCAGCCTTCTTGCTTCTTGTCCCATCAAAACTCTGATGCAGGAAACCTAAATCTCGAGATTTTGGCAAAGGTCAACGGTGGAGATGATCAGGAGCTTATTTTAACAGTGGACAGGGTGTTATAGCATCATTCGGTAGAAACATTTGGCGCATTTGGTGTTTCCACACGGACTTGCATCACATACCAACGACTATCTACTTCCTCTATCCGTCCAATCAAAAATCACACTCCCTCTGAGCCCTATGTTTTTAACTTGCCGTAAAAAAATTTCATTTTTTTAAATCATTAAAATTGCATAAAAATAGTTTTTGAGCAAACAATTATTTCATCTTTTTTTACATTCAAAATTTTGCAAAAAATGAAAGTAAGACAATAATATAGGGGCATTAAATAAGGCATGCAACACAAATAGGGGGACGAAGGGAATATTTACTTTTCAGTGGGTTTCCTCACACGCGAACTGTTCATAAACTTATGTACAGTCACCTTTCTTGAGACTATCTTTTTTACTTTTACTGAATTAAACTTGATAACCTTTGTATTTAAATATAAATTAATATATTTATAATAAAAATATAATGCTAGATATTTTTAGATTTATCTTAACATACATTTTCTAAATATTAATTTTTTATGCGAAATTGTTATGTGTAGTTATTGACGATTAAAAATAATCATTGAAAACCAGGGGAGAGGATCTGATGTTTACTCTACTTCTTGATGTATCTATATCTTGTTTAGTGAGTGTCCTTTGTCTCTCAAGCCTTTTACCATGTATAAACTTCTCCAGTGCGTTAGCGAATTTCGTTGGTGGTTTACGCTCCTCACATCGCGGTTGTCGTGGTCTTTGTTTCTCGGTTCGTGGTGGTCGTGGTCATCATAGTGACCGAGCAAACCAAATCATGGTCATCGTGGTGAACGAGCGAACTACGTTGTTATCGTGGCATCTTAAGCCGTCACTTCGTTGTTAAGCCCGCCAGATTGCTCAGTGTTTGGGCTATATATAGCCCAAGTCTTCCCTAGCCACAAAGCTTTATGGCCGACGAAGTATGTGTGAATGTGTTTGGTAGAACGAACTGACACTTATATGCAGGTGTGTAATGTTTGCTATGTAGTCTTCTTCGTTTGTTTCAATGTTTGTGGAATGGGTCGTTTGTGTAAAGTTTTGAAGTTGAATGGTGTTTGTCGTACTAGCTTTTGGGGGAATTTAGTCTTAGGATATGATGCTTGTTGAAAAGTGATATGATGGTCAGACCTTGCTTCAACACACTGAACCTGCAAAACAAACTACCCAAAGGTGGCCGGGGAAGAAGCTCTGAAGCCTAATTCAAGTAAAAATAATCAATGTGAGTATTGAGAATTGAATGGATACCATGGAGGAATATCTCAGTATTTATAGGGTTTGATCCGTGGCGGTTATCCCAATCACATTGGGATAAATATGCACATTTCATTTAGAAATATATATCGTAAAATAATAGAACTACCATATATTCAGTATGCCATAAATGTACTCCCTCTTTCCCAGATGAATTTACAAGGAGAAAAAGAGGGAGTAAAAATTCCAACCTTGTAAAGTACCAAGTTTACCCTTCTTTTTCTTCATTTACCACTCACTGCCATTATAGCAGCTACCACCACTCCAGCTCTCGGAAATGCCTCCACGCCACTCACATGCTCATTAGAGCCCTCTAAATCCCACTGTACTTCTTACCGAGCCATGTAAACCACACGAGAGCGGCTCTCTACCCACACAATCACCTCCTTATTGGAGGCAGCGAGCAAATCTGTGCCCATGGATGAAGCATCGGCGCCAAATGCGTCGTTGGAATCATACTTGGAGGAAAACGCCTACCGAGTTTTAAGGAAGGCGGAGAGGGCCACGAGTGCCCGGGATGGGGGTTTAGGCAGAAAAGACTAGGAGGACATCAGAATTGAGTTGGATCGGATCTCAATGGGTTCCTATTCTAACCTGGGGGAGAACATGGGAATCCAAAGAGAGAAAGAATACTTTTAATTTGAGGAAGAAAAAAAGGAATTTAATTTTAATTTGATGGAGAAGGTGAATAGTTAAAATTCAGGGAAAATTTAGTTTTTTATTGAGCTAAAACGTTCTTCAAAAGGAAATATTGCAAATTTTCATGTGACATCTTAGAAAAGAAAGAGTGCAAATTCAGTTAGGACGTGGGGAGTACTTGAAAAAGAAGTATTTTTCTGTAGGAAAAGCCGAAATTTGAGATCTTGTCTTTGGTGTTGGTTTCTGGCAACTAGAATATAGTCACATGGCCTTCAGTATAAATGGTGATATTTGGATCAACCCTCATCCTAACCCATGAGAGAGTCGGCGGTCGTGCTTCGGCATAGACTTTTGATCTGCACTCTGCATGCTCACTAATAACATACCAATACATATTCACAGGAGAGAATTCACTAACCCACGGTGCGCTAATGAAAATATTAGAATTTATAATGTTGATCCTGTGTTCACTACCAACTATTAAAGAGTAGGTAGTGGCAAGTCCGGGGTCATCCACATAGATGTTAGGATTCAAAATCAAACTATGCAAGACTCACAATTGGGCATCACTATGATTGTGTGTCAGGATTTGCTAGTGTCGTAAACAAGGTTTTTTTAGAGGGGGGTTTCTCTAAAAAGTATTAATCAAATAAGTCACGAGAATAAACTATATTAAACTAAGCCTTGAGGATATTTGCGTAATATAACCGGTAGGAGACTTTGATCCTAGATTCTATCAAATACAAGATGAATAAACCTATCCCAATGTCTATGTCACATAGTGTGGTTGATAGTCAACACTTCCCCGTGTTTTTCACATAAAGGTGGCCATGTCTGTTCTATTAACACCACCTTTGTACTTAGGAAAGTGCATCAAGTGGTCCAACCATTACATGCTCCTCTTTCCTCCTAAATAATTACATCCGTGGACTCCAAAATGAATGCTTCTCCCTAGGCCTATTAAGGCAAAGGGATCGGCTTCTCATGATGACTCTAGGGTTGAAACGACGATGGTTGCTACATTATACATTAATTGCTACAAACTATCATGCCCTCGCCTATCAAGGTACATTCATCCATTCAATTAGGATTAGCTATTTGGAATGGTGCTCATGACCCATATGCATACACTCAAAGAGCCAAGAACTCACATCTCACAAATATCCTAACTAACACTCATAAGGGGACAAACAAGCCTAGCACCATACATGAAACATATAACTGTTGTGTATCATAGGATATATAACATGCATTTCACAAGAACGTAAAGATTAAATCTAGTATGATATTCATAAACATAAAAGGATAAAAAAACCTAGAATCTCACAAAATCTCTATAAAATCATGAATACAAATTAGATCCCCATGCAAATTAACTACACCCTAAGCATTGAACTTAATTTTAACATTGGATTCAATGCTCTTGGGAAAAATTAGGAAAGATTAAAAAGAGAGAGAAAGGTCATTCCCTTTCTCTCTCTCTCTCTACCTACTCTTAGAAACTAGGAGAATAGAAATTACAACAAACGCTAACAAAACCCTAGTAAACATAGGTTCTTTATATATCACATGGGAAATGGGCCTCAAAGAGTCCCAATACCAGAGAAACCCTAATCTCCCGCACCGACCCTAGCTGTGTAGTGTATAACTAGCCCCTAGACTAGAAGTTGTTGGCCTTTAGGCCCAACCCAAGGTTCATCTATGAACCGATAATCAAATAGTCATGTCCAAAAACACTTAGCCATGAACCCAGAAAGGCGGAGCCACGTTCAAGACTTAGACACGCACCAAGTTTATAGAAACCATGATGCAACCACAATCTGAGACCCAAACATTGCGGAGCCATGAATACAGTCCACTATAAACACATGGAGAGCAACACTGGATCGGGTAAGTGACACTAAACTAAGAAATACCAATTCTCTTGAGGAATGAGGTGACTTGATCGTTGAAGCTTTTTCCTCGGAATCACTTCCAGGATCTTTCTTGCAGGTTCACACTGACCAAGTGGTGAATATCAGCCATCTAGCCTGATTGGGAATACCACGGCATTGGCGCGACTGTGGTGATGCAGAAATTTTCCTTTTTTAAAAGTCCTTTATTCCCTTTAGGATAACAATGGTTTTCACCAGAAGTAATACAAGCCAGAACCACCATACATAATAACTTACAGTTGGGCGTAACAAGAGTATTCATCCAAGTTAAGATCGAGAATACATTCCCAGTAAAGAATGGGAGCACAACAAAGAAGATACGGAGGATGACAAAGAAGAAGCCAAATCTCCAAATGCAAATCAAGAAAAACAGAGGAGAGCTTTCACAGATTTCTTAGAAGCAAATAGAGAGTATCTGTATAACAATTCTTAGGCAATATCAAACCAAAACCCCAAAAATGAAACAAAAAAGCAATTCAAATGCATGAGAGCCTTAATTATCAAGAAGAGTTATGGGATATAGTGGCAGATAATGGTACAGACAAGTCACTGTTAGCACTGCATCTTTGTGATTTCAAAATGCCAAAAGATTTCAAGCTACCGTTACATGTAAAAATCTATGATTGAACGACAGACCCCGAGGAATTTTTACATTCCTATCGCAATAGTATGCGATTTCGTGATGCAAAAATTGAATTAGTCTTCAAAGTTGTCCCTATTTTCTTATCTGGGACATCGATTACATGGTACGATGACCTCCCAAATGGAAGTATTCGGTCTTGGGAACAGTTGTCCGACTTGTTTTTAGGTCACTTCCATTAGAAGAAATTTTTTACCAAAACAATATCGGACCTAAATAACATAGACCAGCGAAGTGATGAAAGCCTCACATATTACCACAATGGATTCATCACTGGAAGTTTCCAAGTTTGCGATCTTTCATTCCAATCGTCATTAGGCGCATTTACGGGTGGCATGCTATTAAGAGAATTTCACAAGGAACTTATAAAAAAACATGCCTGAGAACCCAAGAGAATTGTAGAAAATGATCGAAAAGTATGTGCAGACTGAAGAAGAAAATAACCACAAGATAGAGCGAGCAAGATAAAAAAGGATAATGGAAGACCCGCAGAGAGGTTTTGTCAAAAAAGGAAAAGGAAATATTTCTTTCAAAGGAAAGAAATTTGGGGCACAAATGACACCATATCTAAAAACTCTTTGACGAAGTCACAAAAGGAGATTTGGTAGATGAATAGGGAGTTATTTCGTAAGCCCATGCCCGTGATAGCAGCACCAAAAAAATGGTTGAGGGAATACTATTATGTCTTTCACAAGAATCATGGACATGACATCAAATACTACAGAGACTTGAAAAGGCAAATAGAGGAGAATTTTCAAAATGGTTATTTGAGCCAATATCGAAAAGAGGGTGGAGGAAACCGGTACAGCAAAGCCGACAAAGCAGGAAATTCCAGGGCAAAAAACCAGGGTGCAGTGAATACGCAAATAAAAAATTAAAAAAATTACATCAGCGGTAGATTACGAAGAGGACCTGGTGAATGATGCCTCAGAGAAAGTAATCCTATACATCCATGGATCAACTGAAGCTTTGTCTAACAACTACTGAAAAGCCAGAGCTAGCTATTTTTCACCCCAAGAACTTATGGATAAAAGACTTCGCTGCATCAAGACAATTACGTTTAGCGAAAAAGATGTGGTTCCTAATTCTTCGCCTCATAATGGTCCTATGGTCATCATCGCTAAAATTTGAAACACCACAGTGCACAGAGTAGTTGTGGATGATGGGAGTGCAGTCAAAATTTTGTTCGTCGATTGCTTTGACGAATTGGGATTTAACGAACTGATTTGAAGAAGTTTACATCTTCTCTCGTAGGCTTTACTGGACGAGTAGAGACATCATTGGGCAATGTACAATTACTTATTACCATAGGTAAGAACGACAAAAATAGCACCATCACTTGTGACTTTGTTGTCATGGACGCACAAAGTACATTCAACGTCATCATTGGTAGGCCCTGGATGAATACATTGAAAGCGATATAGTCCCCATACCACTTGGTGATTAAGTTCCCAACTCTAGCAGGAATTGCAGTGATAAGGGAAACCAGCAAATAGCAAGGCAGTGCATAGTTATCATGATGAAAGCAGGAAGAAATATCGAAACAAAAAATGGTCAGTATCATCTCAACAAGAACTTACTCAAGAAGCAGAACCTAAAGTGGATCTCGGAGAGGAAACTGAAGTTGTCACTTTGGATGATGAATACACTTCCAAAGGCGTCAAGATAGTAAAATATCTTCCAACTGAAGTGAAAGAAAAAGTGACAAAAATTATACGAAGTTATAAAAATACATTCGTATTGATTGTGCAGAACAAGTGAGGTGTCAATTCAGAAATCCTTACCCACTCTCTAAATATCAATGGTTCGATCAAACCTGTTAAGAAAAAGCAACAAAGCTTTGCTAGCGATAAAAAGAAAGTGATCAAATTAGAGCATTGCTTCATGCCGGTATCCTAAAGTAAGTGATTTATCCAAAGTGGTTAGCAAACCCAGTGATGGTAAAGAAGGCGAATGCAGGATGGAGAATGTGCATAGGCTTCACTGATCTAAACAAAGCATGTCCAAAAGATTTCTATCTGTTACCTAAAATTGACCAGTTGGTGGAAGCAATATCGGGATACGAATTCTTAGCATTCTTGGATGCGTACAAAGAATACCACCAAATATAGATGCGGAAAAGACATCTTTCATAACAAGCTTTGGAGTGTTTTGCTACCTAACGATGCCATTTGGCCTAAAGAATGGTGGAGCAACATATCAGAGAGTATTTGACATTACATTTTGGAATAAAATAAGACGCAATGTTGAATCAGGTGTTGACAACATGGTTATTAAAAGTAAAGAAGTATGCCAGTTCGCACAAGACTTGAAAGTGGTATGAAACTCAACCTTAAGAAATGAATAATTAGAGTGGGCGCAAGAAATTTTTTGGGGTATAAAGTATCCTCCAAGGGAATTGAAGCTAACCCATAAAATATACAAGAAATAGTTTGCCTTCCTCAACTGCGAACAGTCAAGGAAGTGCAGGTGTTGATGGGATCCCTAGCATTACTTAGTAGATTCATTTCAAAAGCTGCTGAAAAACATTTCCCACTCTTCAATATCCTTAAAAAGGCCAAGAAGTTCAGCTGTAATAAGGAAGGTCAAAAGGTTTATGTGTCATTAAAGGAATAGCTCCAAGCATTGCCAACGTTAACATCTCCAATGCTAGGAGAACTCTATATCTCTACCTGGCAGTTTCAAGAAAAGTAGTAAGTTTAGTCTTGGTGAATCGAGAAGACAAAGACAAGTGGGAGGTCAACGTCGTACCTTTCAAAGTTACTATTTTTAATCCCTACAGTGATCTTTAACTACAACTAAGTAGATAATGGTGAATCGGGGTCGTCCACGAAGAAGAAGGATTTTTCTAAGGGTTTTCACATATAAAGGTGAATACTACACTAGATTTAGAGATATACATACATAAAAAATCATGTAAAGAATGAGGTTTTGGGTTGATTTTTCTGTGCCTGCACTTAACATCTGGCTCGATCGCCAAATCAGTCACTGGGGTGTCCATCTCCAGCATAAGCTAGGGCTGTGGAAGTTTCATGAATGTGACACCTCCAACCCCACACAACCAATGAAATGCCCTTGGATTCATCGTGGTCTTGATCTAGTGAAAGTTGCCCATCCGAGCCAATGTGATGCAATAGGACTCCCTCATATCAAGTCGCTGAAGAGCCTCAGGAGTGGAGATGCGCAACTCTTCTGCAAGGAGGGTGATCATGCCCCCTACCAATATCTCTCCCTTGTCTCTCTTTGCTGCTTTAATAACCTTTGTGACCCATAAATCAGCCTATCCTCCATATCATGTACCCTCACTAATCTACTCCCACAGGAAGCGAATCTCATCATTCGGCACATTCGTCTCCTTAGCGCGATAGAACAAATTGGTAGAAAGCAGGCTATGTATGTATCGAAAGGCAGGATGGATGATCACATTGTTCTTGTCTCTCACATTCCGCACCTTATTTGGTGATGGTATACCAGAATAAGAAGTTCTCCTCAGTGGTGGGGGTATGTCTCTCTGGATCGAACCTCGCCCGGATCTCTGCTCCGTCCCAACCAAATGCCTCCTTAATCTCCGAGAGGCTAATCTTAATGGATCGGTCATTCAGATGAAACCAAATGAACCTCTCGCAGGGCATTCCATCCTTCTCAGTGTATGTCCT
>JAULKJ010322454.1:0-10415 GCA_032355405.1 Rubia balearica
AAAAAGGGATCTAAATGCTCGTAAGGATCAAGAATCCATTAGACTCAACCTAGGTTACAAAATGAAGGATTTAGATATGAAAACCAAAAATGGTTATCTAAACCCCTTATGTTGTAAACCTACCTAAATCTAGCAATCTTCCAAAAAAACATAACAAAAGAGGTGTTAAATGCCTTGGAAAATACATGATTTTGACGTCTCATCAAGGATGTTCATCCCACAGAAGTGCTTGAACATCCCTACACATATGGCCCAGACAGGATAACTTTGCCTCCAAACCCCGAGGGTTTCTACTACACGTATTTGTACTACACATGTTTTTCTTTCAAAAGCAAATTGCCAACAGAGGTTCTGGAGGCGGCTGACTACTATCTCATACCTGAGGAGAGTAATGAACAAAGGTAACGCTACTTACCCGAAATCTATTTCTATAGTCTGCAACTGATACTCGAGTACGTAACAGTTTCAACTTATCAATGCAAGGATGCGTTGTTCATGAAAGGAGCGCATTGCCCGTCGTTGCAAGATGTGAGATGAGAAATTTATTTCCCGGCGTGATATTATCCCCATCTGTGATATCGGTTTAGTCTTGTGTGTTTAACTATGAATGGAGGAGACGGGGCATCCAATTCACATTGCTCCACTCGATGGATCCGGTAGCTTTCGTATTGAATGTAGCATAACATTACAATGCAAAGCTTATCTTGTATTCATTTCAAAAATTATTACTTCTGTTACAATTACAGATGTTGCACTTAACATATCCCCTATATGTGCACGATGAAAAGCTCATAACTACTGAGAACATCCTAACTCATTGGATGAAATGCCAGCAGCTGACCATAGTCAAGATCAATCGGACCTCCCTGTTATCCATCAGTATTGAATGTGACTTACATAGATACTCATCTCTCTTAGGTTTTGATAACAATTCATCATTCATCATCCACACGAACAGTTGTTCGTTCCTTTCCAAATAAGGAAACGGTACATTCTCCTAGCTGTCGACTTCAGCACTACAAAAGTGAAGTACTTCGACACCTGCCGCCATATTGGCCAAGAGGATTCGAACACTTACGCAAAAGTTGTTGTAAGTTATCCTCAATTGTAAAACCTTCGATTGTTCCTTCGCATCTTCTATTCCAGTGTTGTTAGACTTGTTCATTTATTTGTGTCCATTGTAAAGTGATGTATGATTACAGAAATAGAATCTGAATGCCTAAGGGCAACTCCAACAGAACGAAAACTTACGATTAAGATCTACTATGTGATTCAATTTACGTGGAGTATTTTTATGCATGAATATAATCTCTTAGCAAACTATGTTTATCATTGATCATTGTGATTACACCAAGTGTATTATACAGGTAAACTGTTTGGACTATCAACTAATGTCTCCCATCTCTCAAATCACAGGGCTCCTAGATTTGGTGCTTGCTGCAGCGCATTGGTGACACCCGGGGCAGTGATTTCCTAGAGTTGAATTACTCAAGGATAGTACCATACTAGTATTGGACCAATTGCAATACTGATTGTGGATTGACTATCATGTTCAATGGAAGTTCTAGCAGCTTTGACAAACTAAGGTGGAATGAGGGAGGCCTAGTTGCAACAAAAATTTCATATTATTCTATTACACTTTTTCATCTTCTTAATTTATTCCCCTCCCTTTCAATCTCAGCAATATGGTCGAACTATAGCGAGGGTGAATTATGCCTTCCGTATAGCAAACTGCGGTACGAAACTGCGCCGCATGTCTGTCATCATGGATACTTCCCGTAACTTACTTAAGAAATTAAAGGAACCACCACAGGTCATTCCTCCCCCTAGATAGGACCAATCAACTAGCGAAACATCCATCTCATCAAAGACCTTTCCTAACCGATTTCTTATGTACTCACTTCCTAACTAGCAAAACAATTACTTGCTACTTTAATTACTAATCCACGATATCTTATCATAAACTATAACTCCACAGTGATTGCATGCACTATGGAATGCACAATTTAATCATGTCCACCACTTTTATGTGTCGGAGCACATACTCTGCTGAAGTCTCCTAAAAATCACCCTGGAAATTAATTACCAACCATTACATATGTCAACAATCATTTTCCATAAAATTCTTTTACCATATACATTTTCATGCCTGCAAAAACCACCGACCCAGTCACTGAATCAACATCATCCACCATTCCAGTTTCAATTAGCTTTCGATAACTGAAAATAGACATATGGCATCGGTGGACAAGCAATCCGTTTATAAATATTATACAACGGCATGCATTCAAGTAAAGTCACAATTTTACACGAGATTTTGCACACCATGAATGTTAATTCCAGATTGCCTAGCAAATTTTTCTTCATCTCCAGACAGCAGATACTACTGCAATGAACTTATTCAGTGTCACTACCTCTTACGTGAAATCTCCTTTAGTTAGATGGGGAGTCTATTTAGCCTCTTGTTTCCGTAGTATGAACATAAAATGGAGACCTGTAATTAGTTGCCTAGTATTCTATTTAAAAGTAAAACACAGTGGTCGGTGAACTATGTGGGGGGCACTCATGCAGTTTCTTTCACAATCATATTCTAGGAAACATAGACATACTATTAAAATCTTCTTCTCCATCGGTTGTACAATAAATATAGCGTTTCTACCCACTGTTTCAAAAGTTAGGGAAGCCGGTTGACATCTGCCGCTCATCCTCTAAAATATTTGTTAAAAAATTAAAATTGTGTGACGTATTATTTGGTGGAATAGTATATTGAAAGGGTTCCTGACAAATATTTTAGACAACTTCACTAATTGGTGTTAAGATGGTCAAGTGTGATGGTTTTGTTCGGTCATTATTCAGCCATGTCTTATTCGCTTAATTAACTGAACCCTTTCAAACCCGTAAACATAAGACCATATACGGAACCCAAACAATTCGACTAAAAAAATAGGCCCTCCAAGAATGCAGCCCAAGTATAGATCTTATTCAGCCCATCTACACTCCCATCCCCCATTAATATTACATGAAAACATTCCAGCATGAGAAAACAATGAAAACCATTTCACTTGGGATCAGTATTAGCAATAACCATTTACATAATCAATGCCACAAAATATTATTTCATTACACAATTAGCACAACTCATATAGCAGCTACGACTCTTCCCATTACATGTTCCACTATATCCATGAAAATATGAAGCCAAGCATGAAAACTACAGGGGAACCTCAACATTAGCCGGCACAATAGCAACTGATGCACGTACCATCTGTCTCACCTTGCCAAAGAACATCATAACATGCTTCAGGAAGGTTTGCACTAGTGCACAAAAGCATTAAATTATTAATGGCTAAAGTAAAACATAAATGAAAATCTCCAACACTTCCAGCACTAGACAGGGTTGTGTTTCCGACATGAACATGCACAAATTACATTCAGGGCCTTAAATAGCTATACCTTCATATTGACCGCACTAAGCTTCCAACTAAGCAAGTAATCTTCATCATAATTATCTTAGCTATGTCTCGAAGAAAAAGGTACATGAACATGCAAGAAATTGAACGTCCAAAATGCACCAAAATCACAAATTTAACCCGGAATGTGCATGAACTTAAATGTACCATGCCTACCTTCTAACAATTGCTAAGTCAGGAAGAAGGTGAGCACACATTCACAAGTTCTCAACATTTACTGAACCATATAAAAGTAGGTACAAGTAACTTCCCAAAGCATGTTTCTTGTAAGCAAACCTAGTAAATAGAAGCATTTCAAGGATCATATTCAGCATCACGGTCCATATCTAAGTTAAACCAATAAAGCAAATGGATAAACACTGAGCAATGATGCAGAACCTTTGGAAAACCATTTCAAAATAATAGTAAGCCCGTGACCGTGTATTAGGATATTGAAAGAAAAACAATTGGTGCCTTACATCTACAAATAACTCGCAAAAACCAACTGGTTCCAAGATTTAGTCATTTTTTGCAAGTCGAGTTTTTTTCTCGACAAACACAGGCTAGAACCGAACTTACCAACAAACATCAACAAACTTCATTAGCAAAGCACCTACAAAAATATCAAATCAGTTACTATGTTGGCTTAGAAGAAACATGCTAAAGCAAGATCAATTGCAGTACAGATCACCTACAACAACCTAAGTATGGATAAAAAAACAAACTATAAATCCATAAGGCATACATAATAACGATTCATGTTGCATTAGTTCAAAACCAACAACATAAATGCAAACTGAAATATAAGATTTCAGTTTTCCGAACAACAGACTGAAACACGCAAAATGTGATAATTACTACAAGACAAACATTTTACTACAAAAGTTTAAAATACAAACCAAATCAAGCTTTCCAGTTTTGGCCCATTATATCTTCTTGATTAAACTATTTGAGGGCTCTACCCCCACATCGTCCTCCTCTTACTTACATGTATACAAGGCTTCAATCTGTTCCCTTCGCTATTCCTGTACATCAGACATGCTCACCGTTTTCTCACGTCTCACAGATATCAAATTATTATGCTTCAGAGATATGGTAACCAACATATTCTCACTCATGCTCTCGGGAGGTTCTTCAGATGGGTGAGAGAAGCAATTGCAAATTCGCTTACTGTGGCCCTTGGAAATAAATAACTCACATACCGGCTTCTTCTGATTCTCTTGAAGTCGCGTTCTCAGCCTCATCGTTCAGGGGAAATTCTTCTCCTTGCGGATATGGATTTACCAACCGTGCCTTTAATAGGAGAAAACTCAACCCTCTGAAGTCCACTTTTTTTATAGCCGTGATAGGCCATAATTACATCCTGTCACCGATTCGGTTTTCTCCAATGACATGACTTCTTAGAGTCACGCCTCTCCTAATAACACGTCCTATTGAATAGCGTGTTTCTTCACTAATTCCAACTGCCTCTAGAGACCAATCAGTGGATATGCCTACACTCCAGCCCATTCCTTATTTTGGCCCCCCTCAAACATGAGGCCCAGATTTCCGTTCCGAAATCAAGCGTACCAAGAAACAATCGTCGGAGATGTGGTCGTTTGATGATTAGTTTGTCAAAGCTAATGATTGCTGGAGATGTGTTCGCTCGCTGATTAGTTCTTCGGGCATTTCCACTGCAGGCAAAAGCCATGGGAAGTTGGAAGTGGTGCAAGTGAGGAGGGGGAGAAATCCAATCGCGGGAGAACAACTACTGAAGTCCACGAGATGGGGCTTCCTTCTCCGTGTGCGAGCGCCCAGTAAGGAAAAGCCATGTAAGGGGGGTGGATGAGCCAGGGGGTGTCTTTATAAGCCTCCCATTTTATTCAATATGAAAGTTACCTAACCCAATATTTGCGATAGACATCTAGATCAAATTCTTGTCCAAAGCACAGCTATTCTCGGCTTTGACGTTAACTCTTTGGACACTGACTGAAAATGTTGGAACAACTAAAAAACTGCATACTGGTTAAACACTTTTTAAAAATATTAAAATAGATACCACAAAAAATAAGCATCATAATTTGACTTACCTACAGTACTTTTCACAACACGTTTCCATAAATAGACATGGGCACTCTTGTCTACGCGTAGTCTGACATTCACAAGGTGCATACAGTTTGTAGGTTTTGCCGATATTATTACCAAAATTTCTTTGAAATTTTGATGAAGGTAGACTAGTTTTTTAGAAGAACCGAACCTTACAATTCACTCTATTTTTTAAAAGTAACCAAACCGAACTCTATTTTTTAAAAGTAACCTAACCACCCGAAGTATTGTGAATAAAAAGGTAAGCATAAAATGATAATTGTTGAATTAGCTTACTCAACTGAATAGTCCGCCAAAAGCTATTCTCGGATGTCACAGGAGAGGAAATTCAACTAGGCACATCACTCTCATTCCTAAGGTCAAACCTATTCTGTGAAACAAAAACCGATAACCTGGAATAAAAATATTGGAGAGGCTCATTCCCTGAAAATAAGAGTCGAATCCTCATAGATCATCGGAAAAAATTGTAAGATAAACTAGATCCAAAAGAAGGCAGATACCAGGATGCCGAAATAAAGGCATAATTAATCACCACCAATAGCAGGAAGCAAAACAACCCTAAGATCTAGAAGTGATATCTCCCATAATAGAATACTCAAGGGATTATAAGGAGTCTTATGGTGTCACAATTACCAAGGGCTTTAAATGTAGCCAAAATTTAAAAGTCAAAAGGAAAACTTGTATCAAAGAACTAAAGCAGCCCACGAAGAGCATTGTAACATCGAACCACACTAGGCCAAAGAACCACAAAATATAGGCCACAATGGTGGCACACAATATCCTAAACATCTCTCACCTTGTAACACCAACCTATACATTGTAAATCATCATCTCTTCACGGTTAAGAGAGTTTATGGTATACGAAAGGTAAGTACACTGGTGAGATGAACAAGCAAGGTGCCTACACCAGGAAACCAAGGGCGTCGACGCCTCATGGTCTCAATCAAACACCCATCCTAGACCTCAGGAGGAAAAGGAAATTAGTACCTTGTGATAACTCTAAAATTTGTGCCACCCTAACTACTACAAACTAAAAATGCTAAGTTATCGGGGTAAGACATGGTTTTCCCCATTATAATTTTAATAGCACCAACGCGATAGGTTTGATGCTTCTAGCATGCAATTCTTCACATGAATAGAATTAAGATTATTTTCTATCACCACCTTGACACTCATAAGATGGATCTATCGCACATATCCTCCTAATACTCACAAGACACCATAGTGCCAATAATCCAACACTCTCATACTAGCCATTAAAGCATCGAAAGATATTATGCAATAAATAAATCAAGTGTTCATCTTAACATATTTCATAGAATAAATCACAATAAGAAATTGAACTACAAATTAAGCACGATATTTATGACATAGAGAAATAGGATGAATCTAAAAAGTCTCAAAAATTATGTCAAATCATCTTTACGAATAACCCCAAGAAAATAAAATACTCTAAACTAAAAAAATTCATGTATTTAATATACCTAAATGATAGAAATGAAGAAAGAGAGAATTGAAAGTTACCTAGGTCAAATTTCACTCCCTACTCAGCAATCTAAGCTTCTAGGAACAAATCTAAGATAGATTATGAAAACCCATCATAGATCTAAAAGAATCTATGAGAAAGATGAAGAAATAAGCTAATCTAATGGAAATATAGGGTTTTTGGAGTCCCGAGTCGGGATCAATAAGATAAGGATGGAGAAGGAGGCTTTTATAGGTAGGGCCCAAGTTTTGTCTCCAACTTGTTTGCGCCACTATGGGTGAACCGTTGATCTGTTTTGGGAGTTCTTGTAGTCTGTTTTATAGTTCTCGTGAAAAAAATCCAATGATTCCACCAATAGAGGCTGATTCTTCCGGGATTGTTCTCAAAACTCTGTTCCAACTCCTGAATCACTCTGTATCCACTACTTTTTCTTCCTTCTTCAACAAATCTTCTACCACATTACAAGTGGCCTTCCTTCTTATACCATTTTTTGAATGACCTTCCTTGATCTTCTACCATCCTTGCAGATGGAAATCTTTCTTCTACTCCAAAGTGCTTACGAGCAATCTACAAATAAGCTCACAAAAAAATATACACGCTCGTAAGGATAAAAATCATTTAAGATCATATCAGGCTACAAAAAGAAGGTTTTAGATAAGAAAACTAACCATTGTAATCCAAAATCCTTATGATGAAAAAACTATCTAAACTTAGCAATATACCCACAAATACATAATAAAAGAGATGTTAAATGCCTTAAGAAAAACATGCATTTGACGTCTCATCAGGAAGAAGCGAAAAACATACAACTTGCCAAACACTAGCATGAGAAACGAGAGATATGGCATCCATACAAGCACATAGCTTAACAGCATGAATCCAAGCGCCGTGTTTTGAAAAGATGCCACTTTTGAATATTGACAGATATAGTTTTCCCGCGAAACATGAAGCGGCTGATAACTTAAATGCAGACAACCGTTCAATGCCACAAGTCCATCTATTATTAAACTAACCCTTAATCCTGTATTCCATAGTAATATGGACTTGGCTTAGGTGGACTTAACCAGGTAGGGGCCTAATTGACCCATAAGACCTAATTTGGCCTAAGGATATAAAACCCACGCGGGTGATCAAAGGACCAACAAACAAGGCATGATGTGACGGGACCAATAGAGTTAGCCACCAACCTTATAACAAGGGATGTAACATGTGCAAAATGTATGTTCACACTTTCTGAGTTTACATTATTCAAAAACCTAGAAAATACTCTGTTCTGCAAGATCGTCGGAGTAGGTATGGTGGAAACCTGTCCTCCTGACTTGAGGTCTTCTTTATTTTACAAGACTTGGATTATATCTAGGATGGAGAAGGACAAAGCCCACATCAGATAAAGTTTGGACTCAACACTGGGTGAGGTCCACTCGCGGGATAGTCGCAACTTCACCGGGATAAGAGGCTTGCTTTTGAGCATGGGAATATAACATCTGGGCCACGCCCCTTCAGGGGTCTTCAACTTTGATTTGGGATTATTCCTCCTAGAGTCGGAGATACTTTCATTGGAAGATTCATGATTTTCCTCGTAACTTCGATCCTCAGATTGGCTGTTTCGCTACGAGGCGGCTGGGAAGCTTCATCAAGTAGATGGATGGGTTTCACCTTTCCTGTTCTACCGCCTTTCTCCAAAGGCCCCATTAGAGCTTTCTCGGTGCTGTGTTGCGCATAGATTTGTCACAATACTTCTAGATTATTTGTGAGCATACTTTTGAACTGGTACATGTTCCATGGAGGCAGTTCTGGCATCTCCGATGGTTATTTTAGTTAGTCTCATTTGATTCGTTGGTGGTCTATTTGTCTCAATCGAATGGGACTATGGTGGTTAGAGACCGGCGTCCCCTACCTCCCTTGGTCCAATGTTATTCTCTGGTGTTGACATTCTCTTGAGCTTTGGGGAAACAAGAGAGTGTCTCCCCATAGACGACGCCAATGATGATTCTTGATAAAATCTAGTACACATTTTCTTCCAGGTGCTAATAAGCATGTTCCTACAGGCAATAAGAAGAGCAGTCAGGGCAGCTCTTCGCCGGTACTCGCTCTGATCCCTAAGTTAGAGATTGAATGAGAATTTATATTGGAATGTAATGAGTGATTAGGTTTTTCTGATCTTACCTATTATGTATGCTAAGGTTACATTTTTGTATCTTGGAGGCCGTTGACCACTCGTGATTTTACAACAAGAAGTCACCGTAATCTTTCAAGCAAACCTATAAGGTTTATAAGGCCAGACTCATGCTGAGTTCACCACGCAGGTTAGGGTTTCCAGGGTGGAGGCTCATTTTCCGGTGCCTTTATTTTGAGGACCGGTGTTTGCACCATCTTGGTCTTCAAAAGGTTCTGAGTGGTATGCTATTTTGGTGGGTAAAGGTCTTCGCAGAACGTGTAGCTATAGTAGACACGTGATCTGCTTCCTATCTTGGGCTAGATGGGATGCCTCCTAAATTATTCTCCGATCCTCTTATCCACTTCGAATTTGAGCTTAGGTGTTAGGCCAGAAGCCCAGATATTATCATGAGCCAAATGATCGATATTGTCAAAGAAAGATGCATGCTTCCCTATAAAAAGAATATTTAAGATGATTAGAAAAGGGTGCTACTATATCACGCCCTTTATTTTACTGATTATGCACTAATACGTATATATACCCGTATTATTGATTTTTGTTTTTCCTTTATTTTTGGCTTGGGCTTTTGTTATTTTTAATGCTTCAGGGGGGGAGAATGGTTATTCATTTCCTCCCCCCAGCTCGACAAACCCTCCTCTCCCTGCACCAATTCCCACGGGAACTCAGCCACTGTGCGTTGTCGTGCGCCACCACCCACCGCCCACCACCACCGTACTCTGCCGCCCCCAAATCTAGACAAAATATGTTAGTAATCTTCTTTATCTACCCGATTTTGCCTTTCATTTTCTCCGAAATAGACTTTTGGCGGCGGAGCTGAGGTGTGAGGCTGGAGTGAGGTCGGAGTCGGATCTGAGGTGGTTGGTTGTGGTGTGAGGTCGGAGTGAATCCGCAAGGTAAGGCGGACCAGGCGGTGACGAATTTCGTTTCACCGGCGTGAGGGCGGCGAGGAGAAGGCTGATGTGGCGATGTGAGGGTGGCGGGTCAACGTGGCTTAGGGTTGCCGATGGACGGAGGGACATGGTGGTGGGGGTGGTAGGTCGGATGAGGAGGACAGGGGCGGGGGACGGGGTTGGACGGGGTGCAGATTAGCGGCGACGGATGGCGGTGCTGCCGCTGGGGAGTGGTGGGGGGGGGTAACATTCGGGTTTTCTGGTTTTATGGGGTGAATTTTGGGGTATCTTGTTAAAACTGTGTATCTAGTTGGAGGTCCATGTGT
>JAULKJ010322482.1:0-10413 GCA_032355405.1 Rubia balearica
TGCAAGATAGTGAAAAAAATGTGTAAAAGTGCGGTGAATCTTAAGATTAATTGATAGAGAAGAAGAAACAAAAATGATTCAGTTTCCTGAGAAACTCCATAGTTGGCCAACCCCGACTGAACTTTCCGATGAGGGATTTCGAGAAAGGGGCGGAGAGTATGTCTATTTCGTTTTCCGGGTAGAGGACGGAGATTTCTCCTTTGTAAGTGAAGAGAGGGTGTAGCTGTGGTGTTGGATCTGGGTTGAAGGATGGTGGTTTAGCTTTCAGAACGGCGACGTAATTTGGGGCTGCCAGCGGCGCCTCCATGGTGGGTGGGTGGGACCGTATGTTATATGGTTTTAATGTTAGGCAGAAGATTGTTGAACTTTCTGCTCTGTTTCATGCCATGCTTAAGGGATGTTTCACGGAAACGCTTCTTGGTAACTAATATCATAGTGTAATGTCAAGAAAATTTTAAAGATTATCCTTTGGGAAGACCTAGAGGAAGTGAAAATTTGGTGAGTGCATTTGTTAGAATGCGTAGAACCAAATACTGTTGCAGCAAAAGGCATGAGTTTAGCATGAGTAAACATTATCGTCACTGTCATTACCAATGAATTTCATAACTCAAATTCAGCCAGAGTTTTCTCAGAGATCAAAGCTAATTAACTAACAACAACATTGAAAGAATTAACCAACAGGAAAAACATGGCTATAACCTTGACTGGTAGGATGCATTGTACAACAGAGCCGAGAAAAGAATTTTGTACAATGAGGGGATAACAGAGCTGCAATATTAATCAGAAAATGTGAAAACAGAGGGGAGACTTGCCGGGAAAAAAGTTTGAAAATAAGCTGCAACATAATCAGTTCAAGTAAACGGAATGATTTTTTAAATCAAATTCCACCAAAATTAACAATCAATAACCTTTCGAAATCCAAAGGGAAAATTACTGATTAAAATTTTATATTAAAATTTTATGAATTAAAATTTTAATCTGTAATTTTCCATTTGGATTTCGAAAGGTTATTGTTTTGTTCAAATTAATCAACGGAAAAGAAAAGGAGAGGGGAAAATATCAAATTTACTGTGACAAGAATATGGAAAGTTACGAGGGGAAGAAGACTATCAGAGTGAAGAAGGTGATGTCGAACGTGAACGGTGAAGAACGCGAGAGGATTGAGAAGATGGAGAGTGTTTGAGGAAATAATAATAAAAGGTTAATAAAAGCCTGTGTGATTTTTTTGGAAACCGGTCTACCCAAACTTTTGCTTAAAATCAGTTTCTACTTTTTTTAAAAAAAGCTACTCATTTACAAGTTACGAAACAAAAAAAATATTTGTTGGGCTTGTAAGTAAAGCAGCTCATATGCCTTGCCAAAGAGAGCCCTAGTCTTCTAGGGCTAAGTCCGCCACCGTTGAACCCATCGAATACCCATTAGCATTTTCTAAGTATTTAATTCATCGCACACATTAGCAGCGATCTCTGGCAATCCTAGAAACGAGTTCCAGTTCAGCCGATGGAATCCAGTGAAGAATAAGATGATGCATGGACCGCACGGTCTTTACGTGCGAGCACACACCCAGGCGCATAAATATCAGGCACATACCAATTGAAGATGTGTCTTTTACAAGCTCATCACACTAGGATCAATTTTTCATCTCGTGAGTCATACAAGTTATTGCGAGTGCTTCAATTTCTCGCGAGTTATCTAGTCAGAGCCACAACATTCCAAGTAAGTGCCCAGTCACTGCATTGTCAAATTCCAGTCACCATTTATTAGCAGGACTTCACAGGGATGCGTGTGACGTTTATCTCCAGTTATTTTTTAAGATCATTCATGTTTTGAAGAAAAAAATTTCCGGACAAGGGGGAAAATGATACGAAATCAAAATATCATTTTACTGCAGGTTTCTTAGTTTAGTATTTTTAGGATTTTAACACTCTACTCTTTTTCCCACTGAGTTTTTTAGTGAGGTAGTGTGATCATTTTAATTCATTTAATTCTAGAATAAGACCCATTATCTCGGCCTTGTTGGCATTAAAAGAGTTAATTTTAGCCATCCCTTTATTTTAGGGTTTACAATATTCAGTTTTGATTTGATTAGAATTAGATTTGGTATGTTAGATATGTCAGATTCATTCAAAAATTCAACCAATATTGGGATTGATTTATTTGGATGAATTTTATCATCATTTAGGTTAAATTAGGAATTTTAATCTGACATGGTTTTAGTTTTTTAAAGATGTCATAAGTCTTTCAAGTTTTTTACGGCAATTACCAAATCCCGTCTTCTTTTTTATTTGTACTAGCCAAACTCCTACCTATAAATAGGGGAAGCCTTTGCGAATTTATTTACCATTTTATACATCATATATTCATATTTTGAGTTTATAATCTTTGCTTAAATCGTTAGGTTTGTCCATTTAAGATTAGTTCTTAAAACAGTTAGGATTCTTTGTGTTAATTTTGTTGCAATTAGTGCTTAGGTTCTGTGGAATTCGACCTTTGTGTCAGTGAAGTTTATAAAGTTGTATTCTTAACTAGACGTCTTCTGTTTCTTCTGGAATTCAAGAGGGTGCTTCGATCAACCTTCGTTAAGAGTGCTTCTCAAAATTCCGCAATCCAGATTTTTCGCAAAGAGGTTCATATCAAAAATGTTTTTACATCAAAAAGTCACTTTTGATTAAAATGCATGCATATCGTCAAAGAGAAATCCTCGATAGCTAAAATAAACATGGTATAAAAATCACATGTTGAATATACTATTCTGAAGAGATACGGCTACTCCCAAGATTTCAAAATTGAAAACTACTAATTCTGTGGATCAAAAAGCACTCGGGAATGACAGTGGAGCGGAAACTAGAATAATCATATTTTTGGCACATTGGTGAGAAGGAGAGGGTGGAAAGAGGTTATCAAGGTAAACTATGAAATTAAAGCAGCGGATCTTGTTTAGTGGAAGATTACCTAGTATCCCTAGTGTCTTGGTAAAGTGTACAATGAAAACTTAGCATCTTATGAGGTTATGAGCACAAACAAGGAGCGGAGAAATGATAAAACCACCCCAATAAAATTTGATAAAAGATGTAAAATGGTGGTGTAAATTTTTGGATGTGTCCATATTGTACGATGATTTTGGGATCTTTTGTACTCATTTTGGTATGTTTTTGTGATTTAGATACTCCATTTTACCTTGAAATTCTCTTAGGAGAGTTGAGGGAGACTTTTGCACTCTTATCACTTTTCTAAGGAATTTTGTGAGACAAGGTAATAGTTCAAAGATTAGAAGACCTTGAAAACTAGTTTTGAAGACAATGAAGATCATGAATACTTGAAGACGTGAAGAACGGATGGCTACACTTAGACAACAGGAAGAAGACATTTAAGAGTAGCTTACTCTATCTGTCGCGACTCGTGACGCATGTGTCACGAGTTGCGACAAGTCACTGATTTTTTGTAATATAAATACCATTGCATCCTCTCTCCTTCACAAAACTTTTTTTCTCCGGACTTCAGCTGCGCAAAACACTAGTTTTCTATCATTTTCATATTTGTTTCATCTTGATTTTTTGTTTGAATTTCTTTTGATGTTTAGTATGAATTCTATTAGATAAACTTAGTTTGGGAGAAATTGATTAAGGCTTCCAAGCCAATGTCTAGAGAAATCTTTATGAGCTATTTAACACTTTTGTTATTGTGCATTTATTGTGCTTTGAATATTGGTTGTTGAATGCATTAATGGTTTTGGAAGTTTGAGTATATGAGTTGCTTGTACGATTACTTGTTAGGGTTGGAAAAAAGTAGCTAATTTTCCCCTCTTTGATATGGAATCCAAGAGCATGAATTAGAGTTTCTAATGTGGTTGATGATTTGATGAATGCTAGATGAATATGATAATAGCGAACTCTTTGTCATGTTTGTTTTGTTTAGCAAATAGGAGAGGTCTATGAACGTTAAACGTTCTTGACTAATCTTGTGTAAAAGCAAGAATTGGTTCAATGCTTAGACACAGTGTAGTGTTTATAAGTATTACCAAACTTGTTGATTTTTTGTACTTAATGTTATTAATGAGATACTTTTAGGAGTTGATCGACTAAAGGAGTCATTAGTGAGGTTTAGCAAGAGATGTCAAATTCACTCTTGTAAACTAGTATCAAAGAAGGATAGAAGATTTATCTCCACAACAGGTAGTTGAAGTATTGAATAGGTTGTATATTCAAGGATAGATAAGAGGTTCGGAAGTGGAAATCAATTGTGTCCATGGTCCCGTAACTTGAGTTTTAATCTCTTTCAAGCGGCTTGTTGCATATTTAGTAGATTTACATTGCTTGCTAGTTAACTTGTCTTTAAATTCATAACTTAGAAAATCCAACCAAAACCCCCCTCTCTTTACATGCTTATATGTGTGTGCGTGTCTATATCTAGCGTAGTATCCACCCTTATATGTGTAAACCCTTAGGAAAATCCCTCTTCTTCGTGGACGGTCCTGATTTACCATTATCTACTTAGTTGTAGTTAAAGAAGCATTTTAGGGATTAAAAATAGTAATTTCGAGAGGTACAGCAATGAGCTCCCATTTTCTAACATCGGTTATAAAGACAAAGGTCCAGATGACTAAAAAGCACGTTTAAAAATGTTAGGGGTCAAGACGGGGATAATTTTTTTTAGACCTATAAAAATTCTTCTCGACCAACGTGAAGGTCCATTTTGACAGTTTAGTTATTGATTTTTAGTCAAATAAACGTATTTCAACATATTTCACCCATTTCCATTACTATGACAATTGCCAAAGATATGTAGGTTTTCTTTTGATTTGGTATTCTTTTTAAGTCTGTGCGTTAAATGTGCTTTTTGGATTCAAAATATATTTTAATCTACCAATTAGGTTGGTCAAATTTAATTCTATTATAGATATTATTTTTTCTTGTTTATTTAGATTTTAAACCCATTAATTTATATTATGATTGGAAACGGCTTTTAAATACTCAAGTTACATTTATTAGAAATGTACGTGTACCAACAATGAGAAATTCTCAGTAAGATAAAATAAATGTGGTACACAACCCACATTTCAAACAATGTATTGTTTATTTTGTCGATCTAATAACTTTTGTCATTAGTTTTTAATGGTTTTACTTATTTGAATGCAATGCATTACTATTAAAGTTGTTATGGTGTGTTGGTGTATGGTAATTTAGGATAAAATAAGATGTGTAAATGTGCGTGTATGTTTTTAGATTCTTGGGATTTTTTTTATTATTAAATTTGCTTAATTTTTCAATTTGGGCGGCTAACCTTTTATTACTATTTGTGAAATATAGGTGAATAGTACATTAATGTGTTTTTAAAAAGGGAACGAGTGTTGATAGACATGGATTTTCGACAGGAATTTGATATTGCTTAGTCGATCAGAAACTATAAGGTTATCTTGCAGTCTCTCCCGTGGATTGCAAAGCGCTCGACAAGAATAGGGGAGTAGAAACTGGACTGATCATAGTTTTTGCACATTGACGACAAGGAGAGGGAAAAAAGAGGTTATCAAGGTAAACTATGAATTTGATGCAGGGGATCTTGTTTTATGGAAGACTACCTTGTATCCCTGATAGCCTGGTATTGTAAACGATGAAGCCTCAGCTTCTGATGAGGTTATAAGCATAAAGAAGGGGCAGAGAAATGATGAAAATACCTCTATAAAATTTGACAAAAGATTTAAAGTGGTGGTCTGACTTTTTATAACGTCGGTTATAATCAAAATCGTCCGAGAACTAAAAAGTACGTTTAAAAAATGTTAGATTTAAAAAAGGGATATTCTCTAGTTTGGACCAGAAAACTACTCCTCGACCAATGCTAAAATCCATTTTGACAATTTAGTCATTTTTATTAGTCAAATCAACGGATCTCAACGGATTCCACCCATTTCCATTCACTAGGACAATTGCCAAATATATAGGTTTTCTTCTGTTTTAGTTTTCTTTTTTTTGTCCGCGTATGTTTGTGAGTTCGTCGTGCCTATTGCATTAAAAATATATTTTTAATCTAACAGTTGGGTTGGTCTAATTTAAATCTATCATTGATATTATTTTTCCCCATTTAATTATATTGTAAAGCCATTAACTTATATTATGATTGTAAACGGCTTTTACAATGAGAAATTCCCGATAAGATAAAATAAACATGGTACACAAACCACATATCGAACAATGTATTATTTATTCTTTTGGTCTAATAAATTTTATCCTTAGTTTTTAATCGTTTCACTTATTTAAATGCAAATCATTTCTTTTAAAGTTGTTATGGTGTGATGTGTGCATGGTAATTTACGAGAACATAAGATATGTAAATTTGCATGTATGATTTTAGATTCTTGGATTTTTTTTATAGAATTGGCCTAGTGTTCGATTTGGGCTGCTAACTTTTTACTACTATATGTGAAACGTAGGTGAGTATGAGTACAATAATGTGTTCGTAGAAGTGGAACGAGTGTTGATAGACGTGGATTCCTTACCGAAATTTGATATTGCGGAGTCGATCAGGGACTATAAGGCTATGTAGCAATCCTTCACATACATCATTGTTAGTAGGAGTGGCAGTTACACCTTATCATCATTATCGTATCCAAGGCGTGGAGGTTGAGTTTAAAGAAGAATTTAATGAACATAGCGTTGGGGTGCAAGGCGGAGTACACTCAGGCCAAGTGACTCAACCACCGTATCCAGGACCGGTTTTGATGAAACTGAGGCCCCGGGCAAAATTCAAAAATGGGCCCTTAATATATAAAATATAAAAGTAACATAATATTTTGGTAAACCCTAAAACAAGTACATAAAATGAGCTTTCCCAATAACTAAAACATCTCGCTTATTGTTATCAAGATTTTCCCAATACCTCGGATCATATGTATCAAATGAAGTATAAATTGTTTGCCATCCCCTCTAGCTTTAGTATTCAAAACATCAGGATTATTTTCACCTAGATTCAAGTTATCTCTATCCTCACTAATATCAGGATTATCAAAAGACTCACCAACATCATTTAAATTTGAATTTTCACCTTTTTCATTAAAACTTTTTTTTAACAAAAAACATTAATATCACCAGGTTGAGATTTAGTAAGTTCCTCTATTCTTTTTTCTTTTCTTGTTTTCTTTTCTCATATCCTGAAAGATATTTTTTAGGATTTTTAAGATTCTTCTACGACATGTTTAACACTTAAAATCACAAATATGAAGAAAATAAATGGTAAAACAGAATTCAAATGTATGAACAAACAAAGGAACGAAAGCACCTGAATAAAATGATAAATTGGATGTCCCTGCAAACAACTTTAAATCTGCAAAAAAAAAAGAGTAACTGTGTAATTGTAATTTGTAAGACTAGTTCATCAATCAAAAATCATCATTGGATGTTCCAATTTCTTGTTTCAGTAAATTAGCCTCTAAAAATCAATACTTGGCAGTTCTAACATATCATTCAACAAACAATCATGAAGAATCAGCTTACTTAATCTGCATCAACAAATCCTAATCACTCCCCTTCATATTAGTAGCAAACTAAGCTATAAAACAACCCTGGAAAAACCCTTCTGCTATCAAATTACTAACTACAGTCTACAGAAACACAGCAAAATAACAAGAAAAATTGCATCTTTTTTCTGAAAAATTTCATCTCTAATATGGTAATCCAAGTTCAACAAGAAAGATAGTTTATTTTTCGTTAATATGAGAAACCCATTTAAGAAAAGAAGTGGAGAAAGAAGATGATTACCGGAAGACATCGCAAACGGACTTGGATTCTTTGATGGTTTCACTAACTCAAATTGATCCGCAATTCACCTCTGGAAATTGCTTGAATATGAAAATTGAGGAAAAAACAACAAATTGCTTGATTAAACACATAGAATGATGTTCAGAATTCAGATGTAATTCAGATAAGAAAAAAAAAACTATTTAGGCCCATAATCTCCAACGGTAAAGAGCAAATTTTGAGAAAGTCAGACAAATCACCAACGATTAAATGGTCTGGAGATTTTGAGAACCCAGATTGACATTGAATTGTCGATTAAAATCTTCAAAAAACTTTAATTTTTTATCGGAACTCTCCTTAGTCATGGCATTGCCTCCTCCTATTCCAAGTAAAACTCGTTAATTTTCCCATAAAATCTCATTTTTGTTTTTTTACTATTCCCATAAAAGCTGATAAAATTCTAATTTAACTCTACAACTCTCGTTACTTTCCTTTTACTTTTTTCATTTACTTTAATGCTGCAAACTTTAGTTTTAGTTCCATAACTAACTATTGAGCTGAATTCTAAACTTTTGGGCCCTTAAAATAAATTTAATTTAATTTTAAAAATAAATTTAATTTTAATATATATATATATAGAAAAACATGTATTTGGGGCCCCTAAAAATGTTGGGCCCTGAGCGGCTATCCAGCCTCACCCGCTCACAAAACCGGCCCTGATTGCGCCGTTACCATTTAAAAACATTGTGGTTTTGGTGGGAAATAGGAGGTCTTTAGGGAGACAGAGTTTTAATAATTTGAGTTGGTATTCAGAGTGATACGATATCGAAATATCATTTTACTACTATTTTCTTAGTTTAGTATTTTTAAGATTTTAGCACTATACTCTTTTTCCCACTGAATTTTTTTTATTGAGGTGGTGTGATCATTGTAATTTATTTATTTTTAGAATAAGGCCCTTTAACTCATCCATGTTGGCATTATAAGAGTTACTTTTGGCCATGCTTTTATTTTAGGGTTTAGAATATTCAGTTTTGATTTGATTAGAATGATATTTGGTAAGTTTAGATATGGAAGATTCATTCAATATTGGATTGATTTATTTGGATGAATTTGGTCATCATTTAGATTAAATTGGGTATTTTAGTTTGATATGGTTTTAGCTTCTTAAAACTCTCATAAGTCTTTTCAGTTTCTGATGGGAATTACCAAATCCTGTCTTCTCTCTGATTTGTACTGGCCGAACTCATACCAATAAATAGGGGAAGCCTTGGACGAATTTATTCCCAATTTTATAGATCATATATTCATATTTTGATTTTATACTCTCAACTTATACAGTTAGGTTTGTCCATTTAATATTAGTGCTTCGAACCGTTAGGATTCTTTGTGTTAAATTTCGTGCAACTAGTGCTTGGGTTCTGTGGAATTCAACCGTTGTGTTACTGAAGTTCATAAGGTTTTGTTCTTGACTAGTTTTCGTCTGTATCTTCTTGATTTCAAAAGGGTTCTTCGATCAACCTTCTTTAAGAGTGGTTCTCAAAATTCCGCAATCCAGAGTTTTCGCAAGAAAATTCATATCACGGTGAGAAATTGAAAACATTGGAGTTCCGTGACCATGGAAGATTCATTAAAATGAGCATCCATTTTATGGTCACCATATTGGCATCTCTACTTAGAGAGAAGCCTTAAAAGTTATTACATTGACTTTTGTTTTGTTTATTTGGATTCTAAATATCTTAACAAATATTATGATAGGAAAATGGTATAAAATTGGCACGTTACTTTTAGAAAAGTGCACGCATATTGCTCTTTAGGTCTGGAGGCACTTCAAGCCCAATATTGATTTTTTTCCCATTTGTTAACATTATCTGTGACGTAAAGCATGTGTGGAATGAAGATGTTAGTAGTCTATCATTGATTTTTTTCGTCTTCAATTGATATTATGATTAGAAAGGGGTTTTAATCAGTAAGTTACTTTGCATAAAATGCACGTATATCGTCAACGAGAAATTCTCGATAAGCTAAAACAAATATGATACACAAACCACATGTCGAATTGGTTCGGCTGAAGAAGATGTGGCCACTCCCAAGGTTTCAAAATGAAAGAATACAAATTGCAGGGATTGCAAAGTGCTCGAGAAGTACAGTGGTGCGGAAAATAGAACTGATAATTCATTTGGCTCATTGGTGACAAGGCGGAGAAGAATGAGAGTTGTCACTGTAACTATGAATTTTAATTAGGGGATTGGGAGGTTGTCACCATACCTCTCAAAATTACTATTTTTAAGCCATAATTGCTTCCTAACTACAACTAAGTAGATAGTGGAAAATCGGGGTCGTTCACGAAGAAGAGCGATTTTCCTAAAGGTTCGTGCATATAAGGGTGTATACTGGGCTAGATATACGTGTGTGTGTGTGTATAGATCGATAAGAAAGCATGTGAAGAGAGGGGATATTGTTTGATTTTTCTAAGTTATGAATTGAAAGACGAGAAAAACAAGTAAATATGCTATCATGCAACAAGCTATTAAAAAAATGGTAAAATCACAATCAACAAAGCCTTGGGGACAGCTGATTCCCACTTACAAACGTCTTATAGGTTATAGACTCATTCATTCACATTAATTGCCTATGGGGAATGTTATCACTTCCCTTTTGAAGATCCACATTCGTTTCTTTTTAA
>JAULKJ010322499.1:0-10410 GCA_032355405.1 Rubia balearica
GTTATAGAAACCCCCAATGCTTGTTTTATTAACACTGATTATTCCTAACATGTGGTCCGATTGACGACCCTATCACGGTTATGTTTAGTTGATTATTAGATCCCTAACATCTGTGTGGGCGATACCGGTATTTGGCACTATCTAAAAATATTGGTAGTATAATAGTAGAAACGGGACCAACAATACAAATCTTAATCTTTTACCTTGCTTAGCCTCCGAGTGGTTCAATTAGTTTGCGGATCCCCCGTGATTTATTAAACAATGCCGTGAGGTGAAGCATAAATAAACAAGAACTACAAACATATTCTAGTGTTTATGACACGAGGTGTGGTTAATTTTCAACACATCTCCATAACTTTCACGTAGGGTGCACATATAATCTTCCATCGACACTTCCCCCGTAATTAGGAGAGTGCAACAAAGGCCCAACCTATTGTGTACATCTAATTACGACCCGGACATTACACCACAAATGCTTCTGCCTAGGCCTATGAAGGCAAAAATGGTTAAACACCTTATTGAAGGCTCTAGGGTCGCAATCATTTACCCTAGTTTGCTACTATAGCTATCTTTATCCGTAACCCTTCATGCCTATTCATGGGCTAAGACTAGTGTATGGTCTATAATAACATTGACTAGGCAACCCACATGCACACCCATACAGTTTCGGACTATCATTACCCCAAGCACATATTGCTTTCCCTCCTCGGGGGATATCAATAATTCCACCCATATGAAAGTATAATACGGTATGTGCCAGTCTTTGTGTGATAATCATGCAATTAATAAGAACATGAAGAAAAATCCAACATAATAATCATCAACACATAGAAGTAAGTAGATCTAAGGAATCTCACAAAAAAACATTAATTCATGAATACAAATACAAAACCCAATTAAATTAACTACTCCCTGAGAAATGAACCCAAATATTTTAATGGATTCAATACATTTGGGAAAATGAAAAATAATGAAAAGAAGAGAAAAGATTTTAGAGAGAAGAAAAAACTCCCTTTTCTCTCTGCCCTACACTTGAAGTCTAAAATTGAGCATTTCTTTCAACCCTTGTAGACATAGGTACATGTATATAGTAGTAGGTAATTGGGCCTTGAAAAAAGACCAAAATATACCTGAAAATCCTAGCAACCGCAATGAACACGACTAGCACAAAATGGCATAGAACGTTCCAGTCGGAAGTCTCGGGATGGCGTAGCCCACCCAGTTTGGCACATGCCATGTTTTCCCGGTCTAGCATGGGCCACTGGCTGGTGCCACATTTTGAATTTCTGGTTCCAGGTCCCGTGTCATTTTTGCATGGCTCGTCATTTGGAAGGACTTCTTTCTAAGTTGGACGAAGTTAGTCGTGTCATTTTTTGCAACACGTAGGCTGGTCTTTGCATTTGGGACATGAAACCATGTGGACCATGTGAAACAATACAGTCCATATCAATACCTAGCCGTTGGAGAAAATTGGATGACACGGGCCAGCTGGTGTGACACGGTTCATACCAAGGGGTGTGACACGACCCGTGTTGACTGGCACAGGCTGTGCTTTCCACCCCTTGTACTGGCCATACTAGCTACCCCGGCACAGGCCGTGCTAACCACCCCTAACATGGGCCATACTAGAGGTGTTAGCCTCATGCCGTCCGGCTTGTGTGGCCGATTGACGACGCTTTTCATTTTGGATCTTTTTGAACTCAGACTCCGTCTTTTCCGAATCAATTCCATCTACTACCACACATTTTGGTCCGTGGATTCTATTTACCACCATCATCACGAATGGCCTTAAATATATTCTACCATTCTTGTGAATGGCCTCGAAATATCTTCTACCACCCACGTAGATGGCCTTCTACAAAATGATGTAAAAATACTCACGCGCAACCGACTAGAAAACTCACAAAGGAAACTTTAGGTTCTCATCAGTACAAAGTGTCCATTAGGTTCAATTAAGTCTGCAAAACTCGAGATTTAGATAAAAAATCAATAATGGTCATCTAAACCCTTCGTCTTGTAAACATAACTAAAACTAGCAATTAATCAAACAAAACATATTAACAAATGTGTCAAATGAATTAGTTAATGCATGAATAAATGTGCATATCAATCCCCCCCACACTTAAACCTTTACTCGTCCTCGAGTAAACAAAAACGAGAAAAGATCAAAGAGGAATGAAGCTTCTCAAGATAAATTAACAAATACATTCAACTTATTCCTAAGCTACCCTAATTTCCCCAAATATTGTAAGAATCTCACAACTCTCACTGTCCCCGAAGGTGCTAAATTAACCTATCAACCTAAAATCCATCCAAGAAAAAGCCAAAGTAAAATGATAAGTGCTAAAATAGATTAGTCTGCTGAAAAAGCCACCAAAGACAATCCAAGAGATGTTTCCAAAATTACCGCCAAAGATAGCCAAAAGATGTTCAATTTAGTTTCCAATTTCTCTTAATTTCTCTCATTTTTCCTATGAGCCCTTTCGGGTTTTCATCCTTGCCTTCACACATGTTGAGCTCACCTTTCACCTTTTTCCACACAGACTCTCATTTTTTTCCTAGGTTTTCCAACTGGCCAGGCCTAGCTTCTCAGTTTTGCCTAAATATTTCGACCTATCCAGGCTTTCTTCCCATTTTTCCTAAGTTGCCCTTTCAGGGTCTCCAACATAGCCGGGTATTTTTATTTTTTTTAAAAAATTCAATTTTATTTTGTGTAGCTCAAAATTCCCCAAAGATGGGCTTCATACTACATGAAGATTATGAAAAAAAAAATAAATTTACACCACCAAAATGTTCTTCCCAAAACAAAGAGATAACACCCAATATCAAACACATCACCAAAGTGCATCCAAAACACCCCCTAACAAAATGATAACAAAAACACAAAGGAATCCCTAGATGATAAACTCCTAAGTGTTTCACTACTCCCTCCCCCACACTAGAGTTTTTCATTGTCCCCAATGCTAAAAAAATATAGAAATCGAAAGTGAGGAAGAGAAAAGCAGTAGAACTCATTCATGTGACCCCTAAGGGTCCTCCTTCAAAGGTCTTGTCTAGCACCTCCTTCTTCTTTCTTCATACCTCATTTCTTGCCTCTCGATAGGAAAAAAGTCCTGAAAACCATCAAGCTTTGAGATATTGAATCTCTTGATCAAGTTCTTAATAGTCTCCTCTTGGACATCTGCCTCTCATTCGCAATAGCGAACACCCCCCTCACTTCTCGCTTGATGGAGCCCAACTTAGATCCCCAAATTTGAATGGTGCCCTCCATAGAGTCTAACCAAGTCCCGAACTTCTCCAATTGTAGACTCATTCCTATTACCGCATGACCGATCTCTTGCTCCATTTGGGTAGAATTCACAAATTGTTCCCCAAAAGTGTGCAATTGGTCGAGGAAGTCTGCGGGTAGGTGAGTGCGTCTAGGTAGTGCCCTTGATGGAGTCTCACCATCTTTCTCCTCAATGTCTATGTCCAAACTTGATAAGAAAATATAGAAGTCTTTCTCAAACCACGGACTGGGTGCTTGAAACAAGTTCTCCATTATAGCATCTTTGTTGATAGTAGTACGCTCTGGTTGTGGAAGGATCATGAAACTGAAGATTTTTTAGCCATCGTACGACCACACGAATTGATCCTCTTTGGTTAAGAATCGATCCTCTGAGGTTTTGGTAGCAATCATCAAAGCCCTCGCCAATGTATTCATAGTATATCAAGATCCTGAACTACCTAAGTTCGCCAATGCGAATAATGAAGGAAATGGATTCCCAAGTGTTGGGCTAAGAGTCTGATCATGCCTCCCATTGGTAACTTACCACTTTTTTTGTGTCCCGCAGACAAGCATTCTTAAACAAAGGCCCCCACCATATTGGGGCTGAAATTCCTCTGGCTTCATCGCCTAAAGGACTTGGATGTTAAACTGGGGCACTGTGAGATCTCTCCGTGATAGAATACTCTAATGAACAATAGAAGCTGGACATACTGAAACGCCAGATGGATAATCAATGTACTTTTTCTTAGATGCTTCCTTTCTGTGCCCAAAATAATCCTCCAAAAATTTATCAATTAAAATGGAAGACCTTGTTGGTGTGTTCCCGGAATCTCCTTCCTGTACTTCCACCCAAATGCATAGCAATGTCCCGATGCAACATAGTCTACTCTTTGTCATCCAAGTACAAATGGATAACCCTCATCCCCCCATTGTCCGTTACTTTCTCCAAGGTTTCCAAAAACTCCAAAGTCCACATTATGTTAGTCTTGTAATGCTTGTCTAAGAAACCCTCTAGGTCTATTCGGCCTAGAAAATAACTGACAGGCTCGAGTAGACCTAGAGCTCCGAAGGTCTCCTTGCATGAAAAATTCGACTCAAATATAGTCCTATTTGGGTTATTAAAGTATTTCCAGCCTCAGGCCGCACTCCCAGAAATGGTGCTTAAACCCATGAACTCTTCAACAATAAAGGCAGGGTTAGGAGGTAGGGAAGTTTCTGGCTCTCGTCTCCCAGCCTTGGTCGGGTTCTTCCTCTCATCACCCTAGGAAATTAATCCCCTTTGGATCCATTCTATCACAACAACAAAAATGTGATAATGAAATAATATACCCAGGCATGCATCAAGTATCATTCAAGAAGATCACTTTTTCCAAATAGCCAACTCATTCCAAATCATTCTATCTCAACATAAAGGCTATTAAATCAAGAATCATTCCTCCTAAATAGACACAAACAATGAAGATCATATCATCAAAGTATAAGAAAATGTACCCCCCACCACACTTAGTTCGAAACAAGATCATTCATATAACTCAGGCATTTGTCAAAAACACATCAATCATTTTTCAAGATTCAAACCTTTCATCATGCCATTATCATGCTAAATAGAGCAAGTAAACATAGAGCTCAAAGTATTACCCAAAATTTGAAACTTAGAGTTGAATAATCCACACAAGAAGAAGCAAAAATGCTAATTTTTGAGCAAAAAATCTCCAATTTTTTTAGTTTCAGCAAAATGAGAGAGTGGGTGTTTTTTAGGGACTTGAATGATCTAAATGATTCCTATTTTTTTTTTGGGGGAGGGTACCATGAATTCTATTTTCAGAAATTATTCTCTTCCGAAAGAAGGTAATTCAAGAGGGAGGTACAAATGAGATAAGGATGACATTTATAAAATTAAAAAATGTAGGGGATAAAAGTACCAATTAATTAATACACAAGGGAGGTGTTGATATGTTTTATAGTACTGTTTACACCAATAATCCTAGGGAATAAAAGATTTTTTTGAATTAATGGGCCAACAATGCATATTTTGATTTAAAATTTATGTTTTTTGAAAATCTGTATTTTTACTCTAATAAAGAAGCCACACGAGGCCTAACACGTGGCATGCCTCATTTTCAATGTGCCTGACACAAAGATACCTTTGTGCTGAGGGTGCCAGATATAAGACATGCCTCATGCTGAAGGGGTCTGGCATGAAGCTGCCATTGAACATGGCCCTTTTCCTTAGTTCCTTCCTTTTTTCAAAAAAACCTTAGTCACCCAACAATTCATATTTCCTTATAATAAAAAAGCACAAGATTTGAAATCAAAAATTTTCAATCAACAAGTGTTTCATCTCAAGATCCTTTGTACAAACACATGCAAAATCTATCTACGGAAAGAAATAAAAAACAAAGCAAGAAGAGCTCCGTAGTTTTATTGTCGCCCTCACGATTTTTTTTCATGATTTTCCAATAGGTATCCGGAGTCACCATCGGGAACCCCACCCACGATGACATTATTGTGAAGAGGTGTCCACAAAGTTCCATCCTTACCTTTAGGAGCTTTGCTTTCCATAGAGAGTGAATATCCATACCCAGCGAATGTTGAGTCCATGGCTATTTCCTTGGGTTTAGGATGTGTTTGAGGATGTTTCACATCCTCGCCACTCTCCACTAACCACAATATATTAGTGAGTATAGAAAAACTATCCAAGATAGACAAGTCATCACTAACATCATGCAAAGCATAAGTCTCATCGACATTCATCACAATTGAAGTGCAAGATAGGATTTCTTTCATCACTCACATATTTATCAGGAATCTCATCATCTAGGCTCTCTTCATCATTATTATCAAGAGCTTCATCAAGGAAACCATCATTATAAACCTTGCAAGAGTTTTGACATTGAGCAACTTCATCTTACAAAGTTATGCCTTTACACACAAGAGAGGGATTAGGTTAATCATTCTTAGATTTATAAATATTAAACCCCACCTTATTAAAGTCATCCTCGAGGGTTAGTTTTCCCAAATGAACATCTATCTTCGTCCTTGAAATTTTAAGAAAGGGCCTTCCTTGGAAAATTGAGGGCACACCACCATCGTGCACTACGTCAAGGACATGGAAGTCCACTGGAAACACTAAATTTCCTACTCTAATCATTACATCCTTGACTAAACCTTGAGGGCTAGCATGGAAGTGATCGGCTAATTGGACAATTACCATAGTTACCTTAAATTTACCTATTTCTAGGTTCTCATAAAGGCTAGAATGGATCACATTGATAGATGCTCCTAAATAAATCATAGCATTATTCACCAATTTTCCACCAAAGGAGATAGAAATTGAAAACATACTAGGGTCATCACATTTCCTAGGCAAGTTCCTATGATTGAAAGTAGCCACTTCTCCTACTTTCAATTTTCCTAACTTCCTAATTGGTTTGTTCCTTTTCTTAGTGCATGTAACTTTCAAGAATTTAGCATAAGAAGGAACATGCTCAATAAATTCTATAAGTGGAACACTAAACTCAACCTTCTCGAAGATCATGCGAATATTTTCATCAATGGTTGCCACATTCGGCCTTCCCCTTAGTGCACTAGGGAAGCTCAACCTTAGTTCACTATGGAGGATTTACCCTAACCTCGGGTGTGGGAAGCTCTTTGGTCTTTTTTTCCATAACCAAGTTGTCTTCTTGAAATATTTCCTTCTTAAGCTCAAGCACCTCTATCATGCTCCTTAGCTTCAAAGCACTCACACTCCTCAATTTGATTTTCGGTTGGGAGAAGAGCTTGCTTGACTCTTTGGCCTCAAGTTGGCTCACTAAGGTGGCAAGTTTCCCGACTTTGATTTCAAGGTTTTTGATGCTTCAAAAATTCCTAGTCCCGAGATCTTCAATTTCACACCTTGAGCTCTGCGAAAACATATTCTTTATTAGCTAATTGAGAGATAGCCTCCAAGATTTCTTCTCATTCTAACTTTTAGAATGTGGCATTGTTGTTGGAAGGCCCTTCACCCCTTGGATATGGTTGAGGTAGTGCTTTTCTGTCTATATTGTACCCTTGAACTTGATTCTCCTCGTGCCAATGAAAGTTGGTGTGATCACGGTACCAAGGGTTGAAGGTATTTGCGTAAGGGTCTTTCATTTCACCTCCTTGATTTCCCCATAACCCTTATTTTTATCCCCTACCGTGTTGCCTATTGCCACCATTTAAGTCTAATGCGTTCACTTCTTCCAAGTCTTCCACCATTTGATGACAAGCATTGGTGTGATGGTCGAGACTACAAATGCCACAAACCATAACTTTGTGAACTCTCCCTTTCATAAATTCCTTCATCGTAAAGGCAAGAACTTGTACTTGTTCCTCTAGCTTGGGAGATTGAGCCATCTCATCCACTGTTTTCACCCGAGATCTAGTGCCAAATTTTCTCGTTCCATTGGCCATTTCTTCAAAGAAAGCCATTATCTCCTTTGGATTTTTTTTGGCATCGAACCATTGCACGCAGATTCACCATTCGCATGTCATCATCACGCAACCCCTCGAAGAAGTAGTACACCAAATCTCTCTCCTTGCACGGATGATATGGATACCTTATCAATAGCCTCTTGAATATTTCCCAATACTCCTTGAGAGATTCATTTGCAAAATGTGATATATTGGAGAGCTGCCTCTTTAATCCCGCTGAATTGGAAGGTGGAAAACATTTCTCTATAAATCTACGCTTCATGTCCATCCAAGAGGTAATACAACCAGGTGGAAGGTAGTGCAACCAATCTTTGGCCACATCCCGCATTGAGAAGGGAATCAACCTCAGGTTGTAGTCTTTCTCAGAGAGTCTCAGCAGCTTCATGTTGGTACAAACTAGATGAAACTCCAACAAGTGTTTGTTCGGATCTCACCGGCCATTCCACGAAAAGTTAGCAAACACTGGATCATACAACTCTTGATTTCACATGTCACATTTGCTGGAAAGGGTTGGAAGACAATACATAGTGGTTGATTCTTTAAGTTAAGAACAATCAACTCCCTAAGTGTGCGATTGTCTTCCGCCATCTCCATTGGTTCTTCAACTACAAGAGATGGTTCTTGTGGAACCCCCACTCTAGTTATCCTCATTTTTTTGACTACCTTCATACTCTGTTAGATAGTGTAAAGTCCCAAAGTTCATGGCATGGGTATGTAACATAAACCAGGAGACAAAAAATATCAAACTAAAAAAAACACTGGAAAAAGGTTTAGAAGTACACAGATAACTATCACAAAAGCTCAATAGCAAAAAAAAAAAATACACTGACCACTCAACTAACACGCTCTGTAAGTTAACAACTAGAATTTTAAACTAACATTCCCGGTAGCGGCACCAAAATTTGACCCACCCTCTCTCCGTGTCATTAAAATTGAGAGGATGACTATTAAGGATCGAAGATAAAAATTTATATTGTTGCTCCCTTACCTAATATTACAATACCTATGGGGTATATAATGGAAGGATCATGATCGTTCAAAGAGATGTTAGGAAACTAAGAGTCAACTAAACACAACTATGATCGGGTCGTCAATCCGATCAACCGTCAAGAATAGTCAGTATTGCTAAAACAAGCTTGGGGGAGTGTTACTAAGAACTACTAGTATGTAATTCACAAGAGAAAAACTATGTAAACTAGCACTTGGAGAGTAATTTCTTAACATGAGTAATATTTTTTTGATCCTCAATTCCAACACATATAAGAACTACAAACCTATTCTAGTGTTTATGACATTTGGTGTGGTCAATGGTTAACACTTTCCCATACCTATCACGTAGGGTGCACTTGTAATCTTCCATTGGAACCACCTCCGTAGTTAGGGGAGTGCAATAATGGCCTTGCCTGATGTACAAATCCGAATCTCCCTCGTGCCACAGAACGTCACGAATGCTTCTCCCTAACCTTAAAAAGGAAAACAGGGTGAAGCATCTTATCTATGACTCTAGGGTTGCGAATCATTAACCCTAGTTTGCTATTGTAGCTATCTCTATCCATAACCTTTCGGGCTAATTCATCGGCAAGACTAATGTATGGTGGATCGTAACGTCAACTCGGAAACCCACATGCACACGCCCATATGGTTCTGGACTATCGTTACCCCAAGAACATCAAGATTTCCCTCCCCGGGATATGTCAGTAATTTCACTAGCCTTATGAAAGTAAAATATGGTGTGTGCCACTCTTTGTGTGACAATCATTCAATTTATAAGAACATAAAGAACAAGCCAACATAATAATCACAAACACATAGAAATAAGGAAACTCACAAAATAAACATTAATTAATGAATAAAAAGACAAACCTCAAGTTAATTAACTACTCCCTAAGCATTAAACCCAAGTATTTCATTGGATTCAATGCCTTTAGGAAAAAGAACAATAAAGAAAAGAAGAGAAAAGATTTTAGAGAGAAGGAAGAGCTCCTTTCTCTCTTTATCCCACTCTTGAAGTCTAAAAAGTAAGCATTCCCTTCAACCCCAGTGGACATAGGTCCATATATATATTAGTAGGGAATTGGGCCCTGAAAAAGGGCCAAAATAGGCCTAAAATCCCCAGTAGTCGTAATGGACACGACCAACATAAAATGGCACGGGTCGTGCTACCTGGAATCCTCGTACTGGCGCAAGATGCATACCATGGAACGACACATGCAGCCTCGTGTTGGTTCAACCCGTCCGGTCTGGCATGGGCTTTGTTGGCCCATGCAAGCGCTGCCTACCCGTTCTGGCATAGGCCGCAGGCTAGTACCTAATTTTGAACTTCTGATTGTGCGCCTTGTTTCATTTGGCGGGGCTCATATGCTTGAAAAACCTTATGCTCAGTTGAATGGTGTAGGTCGTGTTATATTACACACCTTGTCGGTTGGTCTTTGCATTAGCGACTTGAAATGATGCGGGCTGTGTGACACGGCGTGGTCTGCATCCATAATTTACCACTAGAGAAAATTGGATGGCTCGGGAGACCAGGGTGACATGGTCCGTGCTAAGTGGGTGTGACACGTCCTATGTTGGCTAGCACGGGTTGTGCAAGCCACCTGTAGCACTGGCCGTGTTCGAGGTGTTAGCTTCATGCCAACTGCTACCACGTGCCGGCCGGCTGGTTTGTCCGGTTGACAAAGCCTTCTATT
>JAULKJ010322509.1:0-10410 GCA_032355405.1 Rubia balearica
TGTCATCATCAAACTGATGGAAAAACTGAGGTAACCAATCACACTTTAGAGGCATTTCTGCTTGCCTTGGTCCAGAAAAATTTGAAGAATTGAGAAGCGTGTATTCCGATTGCAGAGTTTGCTTATAATCACACTATTCATTCTACTACTTGTTTACCTCCTTTCGACATTGTCTATGGAATTTTACTAAATACACCTCTTGATTTACTTCTTTTAAATTTTAACAGGTGCGTAATTTGGATGGAGAAAAGACGGCTGATTTTGTGAAGCGATTATATGAGAAGGTGCAATTAAAGATTGAAAGGACAAATGCTCAGAATACTGATAGAGCCAACACTGGAAACCGAATTGTACACTTCAAGAAGGGCGATTGGGTTTGGTTTTATCCGCGGAAGGAGTGGTTTCTGAATTCCTAGAATTCTAAACTAAGTCTGCGTGGTGATGGTCCTTTTAAAGTATTGGAACGTGTAAATGATAATTCTTACAAGATTGATCTACCCGACGATTATGGTGTTAGTACTACCTTCAATATTGCTAATTTATCTCCATTTACCTTTAAGACGATTCAGTTTCTAGGGCGAAACCTTTCGACCACGGAGGGAATGATGGAGATGCCAAGACAACTACTACCATAAATGAAGACATACCACGGCTTGATCAAACATTCAAGGGTTATGTTCGGGATCCTCTAAGTGACATGGATGTACCGATGACAAGGTCAAGAATAAATCTTAAGGATGCGGCATTGAATGCTTTGATGGATCAACTTTATGATGAAGAATTTAAGAATAAGTTGGCTAGGGCTTGGATTAATTATTCAAGCTTGTCGATTAACTGAAGACATCGTGAAGAACACTATACTTTTTTTCCACTGGTTTTTTTTACAGAGGTAGTGTGATCATTGTAAACTAACATTATTTTATTTCAGTCCAAAAACTCAGCCATGTGGGCTTTTAAAGAGTTAATATTTTTTACCCAATCCAATTAGGGTTTTCAAAAATATAGTTTTATTCTGATTAGAATTAGATTTGGTAAGATTAGATAAGGCAATATTCTTCAAGACTTATTCTTGAAGAAAATTGGTCAAAATAGGGTTTAAAATTGGTATTTTAGTTATATATGGTTTACCTTCTTAAAGCTTCCATAAGTCGATTCAGTTTCCAATTGTGTTTAGGGTTTTACAGTCGATACCCTCCCTATACATAGAGGGATTGTCCACAAATTTTAACCATCTTTTATTAATCAAATATTCAGAAATTTTGATTTATACTCATTGCACGTGAGCGTCTTCATTGTTGCTTAATCTTGCATGTTAATTAAGTATAATAACCTGTGATCTAATCCTGCGGGCTAGTTAGTGAGCAAGTCGAAATTAAGTGTACCCCGAGGGCTAGACGCTTGAATTTCGTGCGGCCGCATTAGGGTTTACAAGATCCCTCTTGTTTTCAAAGATCTAAAATTCCACAATCCAGAGTTTTCACAAGGAGATTCATATCATTACCATTACAAGAAAAATGACCTATTACTTTACCTCTTTTACCTCTGTTTTTTTGGCTTTGGTCAAATAACTGAGGTAAATAATAAACCTTTTACTTCAGTTATTATACTAACCAAATTAGAGGTGTAAAAAAAGAGTAAATAATCTCAGCGAATTGCAAAAAAATTCACATACAATGTTTAATGAGGACAACCGACTTCACATTATATGTCATTTTTATCGACATGTGATGCAATGGATGACCGACGTCGCAAGTATGTTACACTTAGAACTTTTATAGGTTATTTACATGTTTGAAAATGAGTGACTTTGGTCTACAACAATATTTATTATATAGTTTTAAAACAATTGTAGAAAATTGTGTGGAATGTATAAGGACAATTTGACACCACGGTAGCAATCATAGTATACAACCACCCTAGAAATCCTACCTTATTTCGTACACATCCGGCACCCCCTTTAATTTCCTCCCCATTCTACTCCACTTCACTCATACCAAACTGCTTCCTTCACAATGTCACAAAGTAAGTTCCCCTGCCTTTTCTACTTGATTGTTTTTTTCCTTTTCTTTTATCTCGGTTAACTTTTAGGGGTTAATTTTTTTTTGAAAATGATTGACTTTGATAAAAAAAGTATTTATACAATGGGTTTTTAATTTTTTTATAGAAAATATTGTTGAATGGTACAGTTGAATATGGTTTTTAAAATCATGCACAAATCGAATTGCACATACAGTCAATTATATATTTTCGTAGTTAAATTATTATAAAAATAGTAGCCATGAAAATATCCTTACAATTAATTAGTACATAAAATCAAATAAGAATTGTCTTATTTTCAACGGAACTGAAATTGCAATAAACTCAATCAGCTCACATTATGATAACCTTGAGAACAATCCCCCCAAATTCTAATTCCACGAAGAACAGGGTGTCCCCAATGCATAGGCGGTTGCTAGAGAGGAACTCACCAAAATTCTTTGGGGACATAGCCTTGATCTTCCCACACCCGAGTAGTTCTTGTGCCACTCTCGTCCGTAGTACCTTAGCACAACGGGGGTTGTGTCATTCGGCATGGGTGGTATAATGTCCCTCGAGATGTACTGAATCACAAAAAAACATTTATTATAAAGATATATGCAATTAACAAAAAATAATATTAATTTAAAATTAAATAATTACATGCATTTAATTAGCTAGGTGTAGGCCTTACCAAAGTGGGGTTTGTTCCAAAATTCTACTGCTTGAGAATGCAATGGAAATCTAGGCTATCAGCAGCTATTGTATGTTGTTCAAAGTCAAACACAAGAGGCACTGAGTTGCTCTGTTGTGCAGAAAACTGTATAAAAACAAAAAATAATTATCATAAAAATGTGAAGATGTATAAGTAAATATTTGGAAAAATGAGCGACTGGAGGATCTTTCGCCAGCCATTAGTACTGAATAATAAATGAGAATGTTTAGGGTATACAATCCTTGGAAATGAAGCGTGAGATGTCGGTCATACGCCATAGGTACATGTCGGTCCAAAACAGTGGCATGGTAGACATGTACCGGTGACGTCACTGTATAGTCAACCAAATCGAATAAGTGACCGATGCAAGCACGAGTTCACATATTCAATTTTAAAGAAAAATTAAACGCATTTGTGTACTTCGGTAACCAATCAGTTATACTGGCATATGTGCAGCGTCTCAAACTGAAGAACATATTATTAAAAATAAGAATTCCTGACGTTGCACCACATTTATAAAGACCAACTGGTAAGCGATAGGTTACCAATGTCGCATGAAACCCAGAAGTTACAGACAAATTCACAGAAAAAAAAGCTTTAACAACAGAAAATTGCACAATTTTTTCCCAAAAACATACCAAAACATACCAAAACACTTCACATTATAACAAATCTATAAGAAGTAGAAAACCAAAAACACTACACAATCACACACCATAGATTGAACAATTTCAAGGAAAGTTTACAAAAATGAAAGTGCTGGAAGAGTAGAAAAACCATACCTTCAACAAAAGAGAAAAGAAGGGGGGAGGGGTCGGAGACTATTGGAATTTACGAGAAATTTGAGAACACAAAACTTGAAATAATTTTGAACGACCCCATATTTATAGACCTTTTGGAACGACATCGTTTTGGTCTCGCTAGCAGCAATGTCTGCCTCGCGAGCAGCGACGTCGCACATATATCGGTTTAGTCGACAAGCTACCAAACCAGGACAGACGCTGCACGTGTAGGTGGGTCTAACAGTTTCAGTCCGCTAGCCTAAACATGAACCCGCCAAGGACCAAAACGAATAAGGTCACTTGCACACCAGTAAATAGTACATTACTAAAACAACATTTTTTTCTGACTAATGCAACAAGACAATCAGCAGAAGTTTTGAATTGGAAGATTTCCTACACTTGGGTTAGAATATTGAATAGTAAAGCCCATCATATTTTACATGAAATACAAACAAATCCACTCATTTATTTTCTTGGTCCCACTACTGATGTAAAATGGTGTAAAGTACCTTGAGGTAATAATTGCAGTTTTTTGTTGCGTACGAATTGTTCTCCCCTAGGGAAAAAGTTGATCAAAATTTCAAATTTATTATAAAAATATGGTAAATTTTTTTTTTGGTTGTTTGAGAATGATTGAAACAAAATTTTCATTACACATGAGTCTTTTCTAGTTTTGTGTATGATCGTAATATTAAAACTTTGTTTCATATGGTAGGTTAACTATTAACTATTAAATAACATTAACATCACATTCATCAAATAGTCTTAATTAAACAAATGTTCCAATAAATTTGTTTTAATTTATTCAAAATTCTAAGCAGTAAAACTAAAATTGGTACCAATAATGATAACATTGAACACAATCTGCCTAGAACCATCTAACAGCTCGAAGTAGAGCGTGTCCCCAGTCCTCAACTTGTGGGCATCAAGAAACTTGCAAAAACTCTTTGGGGACAGGTTCTTTAGCCTCCTGTTCGCCGAGTAAATCATGTGCCACTCTCTTCCACCGCATATCAAGACACCATGTGTCTTAACTTTTGGTAGGAAATGAATGATTTATCTTGGGACGTACTAAATTATAAACAGAAAACCACAGTTAGTATATATGACAGTAATCTAGAGAAAATGTGAATTGAAAATAAAATACATGTGTAACGGGTAGGACTTATCTATATTGGAACCTGGCCAAAGTTCGTCTAGCTCAAGGTATAGATGAAATGTGGAATGTTACGAAAGGAATGATTTTGGTAGAAAATGAATGATTTGGCTTGGGACGTACTAAATTATAAACAGAAAGACACAGTTAGTTTATATGAAAGTAATCTAGAGTAGAAAATTTGAATTGAAAATAAAATACATGTGTAACGGTTAGGACTTATCTATATTGGAAACTGGCCAATGTTCGTCTTGCTCAAGGTACATATGAAATGTGGAATGGTATCCCCTAGTGAATACCGTGCACACTCCTCATCCAAATCGCTAAACATCTACACTTTTCAATGATATTATAAATAATTAAATAAGAATATATATATAAGTAATCAAATAAAAGGAATCTACAAAATAAAAAAAAAGTGCTCACCTCTATTGGAGAGTGAATACTGGAACATTCATTCTTAGCCATGCTACCTGAAATTCATATTGTCATGGAAGAAATATATATATGTATAGAAATTGGTTCGATAGAAATTAGTTCAATCAATCGTTGAAGTCAGTCAGGCGTCACATGTACATTTCGGTCCAAAATAATTGCATGGCCGACATGTCCATACGACGTCACTATCATTCGTTTAGACCAAACATAGTGAGCGACTAACAAATGAATTTGCATTTGACAGCATGAAGCTGTCATACACGCTGGAAGCCGATATCGCTAACCTATTACTGAAATCGATAGGTTTTAGAGTTGGGAACGACTTCTCATACATGGAAAAGGCACAATTATAAACATGCGACGTTGCACAATGATAGCACATAATGAAGGTGGACTGAAGTGTTAGAAACATTGCATTAAAGCCTAGCGATATATCCAGAATCGTAGAAACCCAAAAAAATTCAAGCTCCTAAACCAAAAGAGACAAAAAATAGGGGGGAAACATATAAATGAAATGTGTACACCTTAAAATCCTAATCTATAGGAACTACAAAGCCAAAAACATAAAAATAAAATAAAATTACAAACCATGTACTTAACAATTTGATGTAAAAAAAACAAAATGAAGGATTTTAAAGAATCTAAAAATCATACCTTTGAAAAGAGAGGTTGGGGACTGTTAGAATTCGAGGGAAAATTAAATGTTAGAACTAATTTATAAGGTGGGCTCTATTTATATAGTCATTTTGAATCCTTGTGAATTCCTCCTCGACATGTTTAACATCACACTTAATTTGGCCTTTATCGACGTATGACCAAAGTATGATTGACGACGTCTAACATGAAAGTGGGCCTAACAATTTCAGTCTGCTAGCATAACAAATGGGCTTGCGTTTGACCAAAAAAAATATAATTGAAATTAATAACGGTCAATAATATATTATAAACTAATAATTGAAATTTATAAATGTCCACGAAATTTATTAATGTCCGGTTTGATCGGATTCGATTTTGGCTCAACCGATGAACTTTTTAGTTTTTACACCTAGGCCCCTCCAAGAAAGTAGGAGAGGTTGAAATGCAAAATTGGAGATACTCTCATCTAATTCACATTGTCGTTATCATGTTGTACCGATTTAGGCGTCAACGGGTGAATGAAAGGGCCCTAATCTTCACAGGGTGTATTTGACGACACTTTAAAAAAATGACACTATGGCCTAAACTTCCTTGTTTGTTCCCTACGCTTTAGAACTCCGTAGACGAACATAAGGATAATTATTTTATATGGATATTATGTGTATTGTCTAAGAGAGAAACGAACCGGGGTAATCGTCTCTCATTTTCATTCGTATTGTATTACTAACCTTACGATGAGGGTCATTAGAACGATAATTTTCACCACATAGAATCAAACAAAATTAGATATTCTTGATTTTTTATGAATTAAAAGGATAATAAAATTCTATCCATCAGTTTTTTTAAAGCGCTATCATGTGGCCTAGAGTAGATGATTACTTATAAGTAGCATGGGTTGATTAGAAGATCTTGTGGAACTCTCCATGGGACAAGCTAGCTTCTTTTCACTTTCGGGGATTATAAGTTTGACTGGGGATAACAAAGGTCCCTTCCGAGGCATTCATAATCAATTTTGGGACAACCGGTGAATTTTTTACCTTTTGCACTTAGATCCCTCCAAGAAAGTGGGAGGAGTCGAAATGCTAAATTGGAGATACCCTTATCTAATTTAAATTCACTACTAGAAAACCCCCTTATAGGCACCGGATATATACCACTAGGGAACCGTTAAAATTGCCCCCTGAGATACCGATGCCTAAGCGACTTGATGCAAATTTTCACAGTTTTGAGCACCAGCAAAGCACATGGATGCTACAAAATGAGCACTAGTAAAGGAAGATCCGGTGCTTGATCATTTCCATACCGGTGTTCAAGAAGGTATGACCAGCTCAGATATTGGGTACCGGTATGTTGAAAAATAGCCGGTTCTTATATATTTCAGCACCGGTTGTTAATTTGGTAACGGTGTATATTATTTTTTTGAATCATATTGTACTATAGAACCGACATAGAATTTCTTAGAACTAGTATGAAAAAATTTCCGGTGCTCATCTTTTTCAGCACCGAATGTTTCTATGGAACTGGTGTCTATTATTTTATAGAATCAGATTGTATTATAGAACCGGAAAAACATTTTCTAGCACCGGGATTAAAATGCAAGGTCATTTTTATTAGCACCGATATGGTATCAATTAATATCACCGGTATCAATTCAAAGCAAAGGTTCATCAATTTGACAAATATAGACGAATGCTAGAACCGGTATGGTATTAATAATATTAATGGTGCTAGAACTATTAAAAATTTTAATGGATAATTTTTAAATTTGTGCCGCTTCCCTGATCAACTACGGGAAAAAAGATTTAATAAATCCCACAGAAATTACTAAAAAAAAGTAAATTTTCTTTTAAAAAATATGAATCCACAATTGAAAATTAAAAAAAACATAAAATATCATTGCTATTATAGAAATTCCCATCACTCATCAACACCTAACAATCAATTAAAATCTTTAACAGCTGTCTTAGCCTGTTTTGCATAAACATTAGCCCATGCCCCATACCATTTGTCCGCCACCTCTTGAAGTTCGTATGCATTGTATTGACCTAGTTTCTTTGGGAAAACCTGCTATTTGATTAAATGTTAGGTAGTAGGACGCGGTACCGAAAACCAAGGCATAATTGTTGTTATTTGTTTAGTAGTTGTTATACTTACATCAAGTGGATTCTTTGAACTTGTCTTCAGGATCAGCTCTTCCAGAAAAGGCATGACATAATAGCTGCATACCTCGCAACTACCTTGTAGTCGGTGCTAAGGTGGAAAACAACAATTCCCAATGTTTAATCAGTGTTTGGAGACAAGAAAAATTATAAAGTTTTTGAAAATATTTTTATGAATACTTACGCTGATGTTTGTTATGTTCTAGGTGAAATCGGATGAAGTTCATTCTTTCTCTTCTCCCTCTCATATTTACATGCAAACTTGCAGATATATTATTTTTGAATATTGATTTAAAAACTTTGAAGGAAAAAATGAAGTTTAATTGAATGGATAGAAATACTTGGAAATCACCCGGGTTCCAACGTAATTTTTGGATTTTATATCACTTTTCATTGTGTCGAAGGTGAAAACATTGTTTGCACCGGGACAAATAATGAAGAGGAACCAATGTGACCCGCATTAATACTTAAAATATTAATATTTTCGGAATATGTTTACTAAACGGATATTAATTTAAACATTAAGAAAATATGTCTAACCTCCTAAGGTAGGGTAAAAAATAAATGTTGCCTTCATATGCATCCATCATATCCCAGATGAGGGCAATCTGGTTAGTGATATCACTATCTTCATGACCAGTGTCTGCCTTTCCTGTGTTCGAGACAGAGAATTGGAAAAATTTTAATTTGAAACTTACCCCATCCAAAAATCTATCTGAGCGTTCGAGATCCATGTCATGCTATGGAAATTCCCAAGCTTGCCTCCGAACTCAAACATTTTCTCAATATCTAGGCAACATTTGTAAGGTCTGACAAATATGGATTCCGGAAACATGGTGTAATACACAATCTTTCCCATAGCATTCATTTTATTCGCCACGTCATTGCAATATTTGATGAAATTCTTCATCATTAGATGGTCATTCAATTTGCATCTGTTTACAATCTGCATGTGCAAATTTTAAAGAGAATACATTAAGTATATGAAAAATGTTGAAATAAAATAGTAACGTGATATAATTGGATTACCATTTTAAGTGTCTTGAATAGTTTGTTCAACCCCTATTTCCCCAGCCTTTAACTAGTCGTAGAACTGGATGACTGCGTCGATGATGTATTGGTAAGCTGTTACACGTGACAGGAAAACAATGCCATTTTGCAATCAGGAATTGAACATTGGGTCTATGTACAAAGTAAATTATTTATATAAAATATTTTAATGGAAATACTTCGTCGTCGGGGACCTCTAGAAATTCATATTCCTTGTTCAGGAAAACGTTCATAGGCACGTCCTTCTCCTCTTCCTTTGGGAGCTCCTCATCTTGGTCGATCAAAGCTACCGGCCAATCAACCACATGTCCAACAACATCTCCAACATCAAGGAATATTTTGTTGGTGAAAGACAAGGCTGCCTTAGCATGGAAGACCGTCTCACGAACTCGAACACGAGCAACTTCACTTGTTGGAGTATGGTTGTAAGGTTTTTCGGAGAAACCCTTTTTCCACCATGGCCCTTGACCGTCAAGGTTCTTGACGAACAAAGAAACCTTCACCGCAGTCGGTCATGCATTATAGAAAAATTTTTGTAAGAAAACAAATAAATATTAAATGGATGGATGGAAATACCAGGGGTGACATAAATTGAATGGAATTGAAATCTGATTTTTTTTACCTCCTCATCATCCTCTTCATCGCTAGGATCACCCTTAGACTTGGTTTATGCCAGGCTAACTTGGCCTAATGCCTTCTCAATGAATGACTTTTGATCATCCAGGCCCGTTGGGATTTGAACTCCTCCAGAAGATGTAATCCCCTTGAGTAGCTGGTCAAGGTATGCCACTATCTCCTTGACCTCCGGTTCTTCAGCAGGTTACTTCTTGGGGATCACCGGCTTAGGGAACGAGCTGCTACCACATTTGGTTTGGCTGTGAGTCAAATAGGGTGTGCCAATAGTTTTTGAGATGTTGGTTTGAGTACCCCTATACCTCCAATTACGATCCTTTTTACCAGTTTCTTTTAATCAAAATGTCCTCCCTGGGTTCCAGGATCAATGTGCCCCTAGCAGCCTCATCGTTCATCCTTCTATATAATTAGGGGAAAGTTAAATACATTACAATGAATGGGTAATACTATGACCAAGTATTAAAAAAATACTTACAATATCACTGACGATGGCCCGGTCCTTCGGGTATGTTGATGTGCCCTTATCCCCCAGTTTGTTGGACTTGAGGTTGACCAATAATCTTTCAACATTGAAATTCCTTGTACTTAACTCTTGCTCAATCTCCTCCTGCGTGAAGCTCTGAGAAGCAAGTTTTTTTCTCTCTCTTCTTCTTTCAAAATCTCGACGATCTTTGCCTGAGTAACCCAGTTACCACTCCTACCAGTATGATGGATATATTTCTTCTGCTTTGATTAGGAGCTAGCCATCACCCAGTTTTTCTATCCAGATCATAATAAGTAAAGTAAGTATTTTGTAATGCATATAAGTAATGCATAATGATGAAA
>JAULKJ010322519.1:0-10409 GCA_032355405.1 Rubia balearica
AACTCCACACATTATCACCACAATAGTTGACAATATCAAGAAGATAAGTACTAACCTCACGATGGCTGAGAATTATAGATGGTTACTGGTTGTACACCTTACTTGGCTTATTTTTTATTTTATCCATATAGAGGGAGGAGCCTCTTCATCCAACAGCTTCCGCTTTCCCACCAAGGTGCTTACCTTCCCTATCAATTCAGTCACTTTCCCCCCAACTCTCTCAACACATGAGGAGAGTTGGTTTCCAAAGTCCAATATGCAACCAAATACATGATTTTAGATAGAGTCATTTACTTTACCAAGGTTGGCTAAATCTCCAAGTATTTCGACACAAGCAAACCTGGGGGTGTGTATCTTGACCAAATAGGGTGAGTCAAGGCATGAATTCCATGCTCCTCCCCTTAGATCTTGCAACATGGCAAGCTCCATTTCCTTGCTATATTCACTCAACCAGGAGCAAGTCTCCGTAAGGTGGTCAAAGTGATAAACCCTACGGAGATTCATTTTCTGAACACTTTTTCCCCACATTTTTCTTCAAAAACAAGCTAAAATAGAGACAACACTACTTACTCAACTAACACGTTATGCAAGTTAACTACTAGACAATTAAACTAACATCCCCGGTAATGGCGCCAAAATTTAACCTTTTCACGGGAGATCTACTAACTCGAGAGGGGACCATGATCAAAGATAAAAATTTGTATGTTGCTCCTATTCCTACTACTATACTACAAAGAATGGTAGATAGTGGCAAGTACCGGAGTCGTCCACAGAGATGTCAGGAATCTAGTAATCTACTAAACACAACCGTGGTCGAGTCGTCAATCCAATCACATGTTAGGAATAAAGAGTGTTGTGAAAAAAACAATTGGGGGGTTCAACTTTAACTATAAGCATGAAATCAACGGAATGAACTATAATAATAAGCATTCGAAGAATATTTGCGTAAAATTGTTGATGTTATTTTGAGCATTGATTTCATCGAATACAAGAAATTATTCTAGTGTTTGTGTCACGTGGTGCGGACAATGGTCAAAACTTCCCCCTATCTGTCACATAGAGGTACGCGTAGAAAATCTTCCACCAGTCTCACCTCCGCAACTAGAGAAGTGCAACAACGGTTATGGAACATTACGCAGGTTTGTTTCTCTCCCGTGCGATTAAGTCCAGAGCAGAACACCACGAACGAACTAACCTTAGGTCACCCGGCGCAGGACGCTGGTAGGGTCCTCATTTTCTTATTTTTTTAATCTGTTCCATGCATCGTTTCACGTGTCTTGGCGGCTGGAACCTTGCCTTGCTCAATACCTTGGCATACTCAGCGTCATTCTTTACACCATGTGTGCTGGTCTTGGCATTTGTGACTTGAAATGGCGTGGGATGTGTAAAATAGAACACCCAGCCCCATACTTGGCCATTTTTGGGTGAAAAGAGGGAAGCCTCATGCTAGATTTTGGCATGTCCCGTGCCAGGTGATACAGGCCGTGCTAGATTTTGGTCTACGCCAGCAGTGACTGGTTCGCAGGCTAACTTCTTCGGTCCGCAACGGGTGAATAGTTGGTCCGATTTGGAAGTTCTTATAGTTGATTTTATTGCGCTCAATAAGAAAAATCCAATGGTGACACCCTCAAATGCTGATTCTTCTCAGAATTTTCCAAGAACTCCATGCAACCTTGAACAAGGATCCCTCTATTTCTTCTTTGGCCATCTTGAACTTTGACTCCGCCTTTCTTGGTCCCAATTCCTTCTACTACCACGATGTGGATTTTTTGGTCCTTGATCTACTATCATCCTTGTGAATAGACTTCGATATCTTCTAACATTCTTGCGAATGACCTTCAAATATCTACTACCACTCTCGCACATGGCCTTCCACCAAAAAAATAAATGAAAAAACTCAGGGGTAACCTCCTAATGAGATCAAAGAGGGAGATCTAGGATCCTATGAATACAATGTTCCATTTGTCTCAATTAAATCTACAAAATGTGGGATATAGACAAGAAAGTTGAAAGTGCTTATCTAAACCCTATGTCATAAAACTAGCAATCAACCAAACAAAAGATGACAATAAATGTGTTAAATGCATCGGCTAACACTTGTATAATGGTGCACATCATCTATGTATTTATATATATATATATATATACACACAATTGTCACTAAATAAAATTTATCTAAAAAGCTTTACCAAAGTAGGGTTTTTCCCAAAGTTTTGCTGCTTAAGAGTGCAGTGGAAATGTGGGATATCAAAGGCCATCATATGATGGTCGATGTTGAACAAAACAGACTCTGGGTTCCGACGTTGTGCAGTGAAATGTATGAAAACCAAAAAGAAATTAGTTGTTACATATAAAGTGTGAAGATGTGTTAGCTAGTAAATATAAATATGCGCATTAGTGAAAGACCTGAAAAAATGGTGGATTAGACGATCCTTCTCCAGCCATCAGTCCTGCATAAAATGGGAAAATGTTAAGTGCGAACAGCCCTATAGAGTGCAAGGTGTAACGTCGGAATTGACGTTGCGGGTGCATGTCAGATCAAACCAGAGGGATGATCGACATGTACGTGCAACTTCACATAGTGGTTGGTTAAGCCAAAGACATGACCGAAATGAACCAAAGTCCATATGCATAACCATTGTAGAATTAGATGTCATAATGTGTCGTTGTGGAAGAGATATTAACAATGTCGCATATATCAGAGGTTGCTACAGGAAGAAACGCATATAACCGAAAAATGAAGCATATTAAACATTATATAAAACAAAAAATATTTTGCAACAAACCAAAATATTGTATCTAAGTTTCAACTCAAGGAATGTTCACACTCGTAAAAATCAGAGACAAAACTAGATAGCCAAAAAATCAATACACATTCAATGACCACATATCTAACATTGTAAAGTAAGAATTCAAAAAGTTAGGTGTTAGGAAAAAGAGAAGAACAAACCTTTTTCTTTAGTAGAGATGATGAGGAAGGGAGACTGTTGAAATTTGCAGGAAATTTGTGAATAGATGGTTGAACTGATTTTCAGGGTCCTGCTATTTATAACCGTTTCAAATTGACGTTGTTTTGAACCATAGTTTTGTATGCCTCGATATATGCAACGTCGCACCAAAGTCATTTCAGGCGACATGTTGTCGACTACTGAGCAACGTAGCAGACTTTGGTGAGCCTAACAATTTCGGCCCACCAAGTAGCCGGTCAACAGTTCGACATTACTTGAAAACAAATTTCGTAACATTTATTTGCTAGTTCAAGACTGATTGCCACAATACCTTAATTTAATTTTTTAGTTTTGTTACTGATACTTAACTTTGTGTGTATGTTAGGCTAAAAATAAGAATTGAATAACATCAAAATAACATTGCTAACACGAAAATTATAAACTAAATATCAAAATACATAAATAATATTCTTGTTCCAAATACGGTACATCAATATGGAAGAAGTTCGACATTAAAAACTAAAGGGCCAAAACGATTGATCTGCTCGAAGTAGGACGTGTCCCCTTTGCTAAGTCGATCAGATATCAGAAACTGCTCTGAAACCTTCGGCGCCAAGCTATTCAACATCTTGTTCCCCGAGTAATGCATGTGGTACTCCCTTCCATTGCACCTGAGCACAACATGCAACTTCAACGGCGGTAGGAGCTCCACAGTCTAGCTAGGGACGTACTGAATTTTTAACAAAAAATATTGTTCAGTTAATATGAAAGTAAAATATAGAAAAATATTTTTGAAAATAAAATTAATACGTGATAAGTATTACTTACCAAGATGGGAACTTCCCCAAAATTCTTCTGCGTTGGGGTGTGGATGAAATGAGGAACGATGTTGCCAAATGTAGCTTGCGGACATTCATCGTCTGAATCGCTATGTATATGTTAATCAAGGAAAAATTCATAAATTAAATTCGAATATTGGCAATACAAGCTAGATAGTAAATGTAATTTTCATATAAAAATTAAATCGCTTACCACAATGGGGTCGCAGCGCGAACCGACATTGCTAGACATGAATCCTAAAATTAATATTTTAATGATTTGTTACAATTCAATTAACGTAATATGTTAATCAATTAATATATGAATGCAAATGTCAAAACGAAGTCGCACATGGTTCGGTCTAACCGAATGGTTAACTGATAAGTATGCGACGTCAAATGCTAGATCAACTGCATAAATTATGAGTTAGCGGCGTCGCATTGGATTTGGTAAAACCGAATGGTTAACGACATGTGTGCGGCCATATACGAGTTGAACTACTGAAATTATGAACAAGCGACTTCATACACTGGTTGCTCAAACAGAAGTAGAAATGATGGATAGGCTTCATGAAATGGGGAGACTCTAACAACAGGAGCAAAGAGGCAAATAGAAAGCACCTAAACTGACAATATAACACCCCAGAACCTTATCAATGAACCCTAATCCACAGACATATCTTACATGAAGTAAATAACACATTCACACACCAAGTACACAACAATTTCAATAGTAAATTTTAAAAAGTAAAATAACCAAATGTTGAAACCATACCTTTGAGAGGATTGGCAGGAGGACTGTTGTAAATCGAGGGAAAGTTGAATGTTTAAAGTAATGTATGAGGTGGGATCCATATATATAGTCACTACAAGTTTTGAGTATTCTTGCACCAAAGCAACGTTGCATGCAAGTCAATAAGATCGATACATTACCGACGGTTTGGCGACGACTTGTGCAACTGCAGGCTTAACCATTTCTGCCCATTGGCATATCGAATGGGCCTTTGTCAGAAAGAGTTATCTAACGTCGCATGTAAGTAGTTTTTTGTGAAATTTAACCGACATACTATCGACTTCAGTCATGGATATATTGGGCCACAACAATTCAATCCAATAGCGTATCAGTTAGGCCCGTGACTGACAAAAACACACATAAATGACGTTAAAATGGTAAATAGTTAATTAGACATTAGGGATTGATATTGTCAATGTCAATGAATTCCATTAACGCCCGGCTCGATCAGAATCGCGTTCAACACAACTAATAAACTTTTCTGTTTTTACAACTAGGTCCGTTGAAGATTGGGGGGATGCAAAATTGGATATAGCCAATAATATAAATCCCATTGTCACAATCATATTGTTATGACTTATACATCATGGTCTTGGGGGTATTCTTCCCTCGTTTTTAATATTATTCCATTAATACCTTAATTGTGAGCATTGTTAATTCGGAAGTTAATTTCCACCTCACCAAAATTGGAAGAAACTACACTGCTGGGTTTTTTTTAATTTAGAAGATAAGAAAAATTCAACCATCAATTTCACTAAAGTTCAGGGTCCATAGTTAATAATATAGTAAATGATTTCTAACTAGTATGCTACAGCTAATCGGAAGATTTTATGGAAGTCTCTGTTGAATCATGCCAGTTTCATTATCTCTATCGAGGATCATTTAGCAAAGGTCCCGTGAACAAAGATTGGAATCCAATTTGGGTGTCGTTTTACTTTTCAATTTTTCCAAATACATCCCTCCAACAAAGTGAGAGAAGTCATAATTCACCAAGTCACGAGAATGATTTTCCAATTTTGTCATGCTCTAGTCAATGGAATGGGACCACAATTTCCTCAGACAATGTATGACAAAACTTTAAGAAAACTATGCTATAACCCCCAACTTTCTCGAATGCTCGTTACACAGAGGCGCGAACCGGAGAATATGCGTACTATCCAACGGAGTCGCGAACTGGGGTAATCGTTCGTCATTTTCATTAGCATTGTGTTCAAACCCTTACTATCAGTGTTATGAGAACGATAATTTCCACCGAATAGAATCAAATAAAATTTCATTTTCCATGTTCGTTATGAAATAAAAATCTAATAAAATTTCGTCCATATTTTTTAAGAAAGTGCTAGCACATGGTTTACAGTATATTGTAGATGATTACTGATAAGTATATATACAAGGGTCATTTGGGAAGATCTGCTCGAAGTCTATCTGGGGATTATAGGACCAGTATCTCTGATACCGACGTTGTATATAACTTGTGGGTGACTAAGGTTATTTTTGGGAATATCATAATTGAGTTTAGGACTACCAGTGTATTTTTTTAATTTTTGCACTCAAGTCCTTACAATGAATTAGGAGAAGTCTAAATACGAAATTGGAGATAACAATTTGTTATTCGCCCGTACAAGAGTATTTTGTTCCTGTTTAGCATGAATAGGTCGTCAGAAGGGCCAGCAATCCTAACAGCGAGTTTTGTACGACAATTTTTAAAAATTACACTTTGGCCCATATAAACGACGTCGCATAAGGTTCACTTTACCAAAACATTGACCGACACTATACCGACATCGGTTGAAATGAAATTTCTAGCGGGGAACAAAATTTTCAGCCACAATTTTGAACAAATCTCCCCCCCCCAAACCCATCTCTTTTATATCATATTCAGCAACAAGAGCCATTACTTTCTTCTCTCCAACGCATGACTTCCTACTACCCCAACTACACACCTTTCTCTCCATTCACAACATTTCAACTACCCAAGATCCCAATCTGCTTTCTTCTCCCTAGCATCAATAAGTAACCTAGGATGGAGCATCTCCGGGTTCAAATTATTTGAGATAGCTTTCCCTCCATTCCATGTTCATTTAGAAATTTTATGAACATAACTTCTACATGTTCTTTTGCCCATTGAACAATGTTTGAATATTTTTATTAAGTATGTTGACTACATTACATGTTATATAGTGTACATTGATTGTGTTCCCACTATCATGCCATGTTTTTAAGGAGTGGGAAAAAGGCTGATATTAGGGTTCATTTTGGAAAATAAGCAAAATTTAGTATGAACACAGGTTGAATGTGCGACATCGGTCATTGTATCATCAAGTACGAGATATGATCAAGTGGTTACCGAAGTCTCATTTGGAAGGAACTGACTGGAACACATATGAATATGCGGCATCGCTCGTTATTCGGACATTGCGACTTCAGTCGTTTCACCTTGCGACATCGCTTTCATGCATTCCATGTTAAGATTTATGGTGTACGCTCTCGGTTTATTATTTGTACATCCATTGTTACATGTGTATTTTTTGTAGTAGGATAATGAGAGTTATTCACAGTAATCTTTTGTAATTTAATATATTTGTAATGTTAGTTTTTAAATAAAATGTTATTGCTATCGATCACTGATTTGTTGTGTCATTAAATATTAAATATTTTAAAACTATCGAGAAACGATGCCTAACCGATTCATCCACGACGTCGCACAATTTCACAGCCAAAACGACACTAAACCAATGTCGCATGAACCTTTTTTTTTTTGCGATGTCGGCCTTAGAAAATGACGTCGTATTACTCATTGTTCCACATCAATGCGCGATGTCGCTGTTCATGATCTGCTACGTCGCTTTTTATTAGAACAAAGTCGACTAAGAAGATGCCGCAACTTTTCCAAAACCATTGTATGCCTTCATGCTATAGCCGACGTTGCTTTCATGGATATACTGACATCGATTTACGCAATGTCACAGGTTTGATCTACCATTTTCGACCGACTGCCATTGACCGGCATCGGTCATAAAACCTACCGATGTCAGTAGGAAACTGGGGTAAAAAATACACTTTTTACTTCAACTACATTTATCTCGATTTTTTCATGGCTAAAAACTAAGGTAAAAATCCCTGTAAAACCGAGGTAATAGGTGTGTTCTCTTGTAGTGGGAAGAGTGAATTTTTTATTAGTAGTGACACTATGGATTTAACAATTGGAATACAATATATGAAGGTGATGATTAACTTTAACAATAATTTCCAAGATAGCTTTACAAACTAATCAGTCTTATATAGAGTTCAATTACGTAAAAAGAATGTTAAAAACGGAAAGAAGATATATGTGGGTTCTTCTGGTGATATCTGATATACTATCATCTCTTCCATGCATTCTTCTCCTGTGGCCTATGGGAGACCACTCAGGCCAGGGTACAACTTTGAAAAGAATATATGTTGTGTTCTTTTGGCCAAACATCAAAATAGATGTTTTTGTTTTTGTTATGGCCTGTGAATTTTTTCAAAGGAATAAGCATGGACATTGTTATCCTATAGATCAACTACAACCATTCCTCATACCAGTCCAACCATGGAAGCAGTTAACCATGACTTTGTGGTAAAACCGTCAATATTACAAAGCTATGACATAATTTTAGTAGTTGTAAACTTGAAGGGAGAGAGTCTCAATTTGCACTCTCCAAAACCCTCTCACTTATCACATGGGATGGGTCTCATTTGATGAGTGGAAAATTTTAATGAGATAAATTGTATATTTTAGACCAGTAGCATTGTACCATGTGTCTTTCTAATTTGTATTTTTTGCTCCAATAGATTTAAATGGGTAAACACAATTATCTTTAAAAAATAAAATATGAAATTGATATCAAAATTCTTTTAAAAAATTTCTCTATAAATAGAGACCAACATTGATACATTTCTCACATCTCTTCCAAGTTCTATTTTCCTCTCATTCATCTTACGAGAAAATTTGTAGTTTGTTGGATATATTAATATATATATATATATACACACACGCATCATATTAAAAATATACATGGTGTAGTAAATATTAGATTGTAGAAATATAAAAATGTGTGAAAGAAAAAGAAAATAATGTGGGAACAATGATGATGTGGAATTGAATTATGACTGTAGAGTTAAATTGAAGAGGGTAGTTTTAATGAGTGTAGTTGAGGAGAGAGTGATTATATTATTTGAAATTGAAATTGTGTATGCACTAAGAGTTAGTTAGGGGGAATTCATGATCGCGTTTTTTTAATCATAATTTGTATCCAACCTTTTTGGCTTGAATTTCCTCTCCCCAAAATCATTGTTCTTCCTCATTTCCCTTTGTAAACTCAGCTTACAAAAGCTGCAATATTAGTAATATTTTCTTGAGAAAAGTGTTTTTATAACCCTACCTAATTGACATAATTATCAATATAACTTTTTGATAACTGAAAGTGCAGATATAACCCTACCTAATTGATGTAAGTGTCAATATAACTTTTTCCGACGTCTGAAAGCCGGATTCAATGGAAAAGTCAATTTTACCCATTTACGAATGTGCTGATATAATCCTATAAGTTTTAAGAATGTGCTGATACAACCCTATAAGTTTTAAGAATGTGCTGATATAACCCAGGCGGCCTCAAATTCAGATTTTAACACTAAGGGTATTTTTGGACATTTTACATACAATCAACGCCGGAAAATAAAAGTCAATGCCGGAAATGGGGTCTGAGGGTTATATTGGCACTTACATTAACTAGATAGAATTATTTTTGCACTAAAAATTATTTGAGGGTTATATTGACACTTATGTCAAGTAGGTAGGGTTATATTGGTATATATTCAAAATTTTGTGCTATTTGGTCCTCTGGATCGTTACAGTGTGCAAGGGAATGAAGGACTAGGCTGATCAAAATTTAATGGCACAATCCCTCATCACATTATAAGATGTGATGAGAGGGTCTCACGGGAGTGTGTGTCGGCATCCAAAACCTATTAGGGACCGACTATGGACAAGTCATTTGATCTAAACTATTGAGACGTGTGATCTCTTATGCCTCACATTTTTGTGACCTCATGCACAGAGGCACTCTCAATAAACAAGAAATAATGTCCCTCTAGAATGGAGTTAGTTTTGGTCGAAATGCAGCAAAATGAACCCTTGCCGTACATTCATCTCTAATTCGGTTTCGATCTAATTACAAATGTAGTCATATTCTTTTCAACTTAAATTTTGATCAGATAAATTTTAGTTTATTTAAGTTTCACTAAAACTATTTTTATATTACACTTATTTTAACTTTATTTCACTGTAAATCACACAAAAAGAAATGGGGGCCCGAATCCTACCAATCGAAAGCAATCAATAGATGAAACTAATTGTCGTATTATGTACCAAGATATGGAAAACTTTAGTCAGGAAGCAAAATTGTTACATTACTTGCCTTCTATTTCCTCTAGAGAGTTTCTTCACGTGTGTTTTTACCTTTTCTGGAAGTTAAATCTTCTGATTGAGTAGGCAAAAGTGAACCCAAAAAGCAGCACAAATCCAGTGATAATAATAGCAACATATCCCAAGAAGTCATGTCTGAATCCAAAGTAACTCCTTATGAAGTGTTGCACTGTTTCATGTGTATCAAGCTCCTCTTTTACATCTCCATACTGTGAAGCAACTAATCCATATAGCGTCCAGTAGACAGGAGAAAGGTTAGAGTACCATCTCCACCACACTGGAAATCTCTGCATAATGTAAACCACCAAACATTAGCATGTAAATATCCGTCGGCTATTCCACATTCGCTAATCACGCTGAACTTACTGTCCGCGGAACTATAAATCCAGAGAAAAGGTTCC
>JAULKJ010322529.1:0-10408 GCA_032355405.1 Rubia balearica
CGGACAGCCGCATGTCGCCGTAAATTTGGCCAAAATTCGGCGACATGCGTTGGTCCGGCGGCGGTCCGGTGGTGGTCCGGTGGGAATGGGGTCTGAGCGTTATATTGACACTTACATCAACTTAAAAGGTTTAATTCTGCACTAAAAATTATCTAAGGGTTATATTGGCACTTATGTCAAGTAAGTAGAGTTATATTGGTATATATCCCTTATTTAATTTTTGGTTTTTTTTCCGAAGGGTTGTATTTCATTAAGTAGATTGGGGTACAAAGTGCGGAGTTGAACTCCATGACTCTGTGACGTAGGTAGGATGGTAATTGGTTGGACGGGTGAAGATTATGGTTTCTTCATATTCATGTTTAAAATTTTTATATCCATACGACCATACCCGTTTCGTCATTCATGATGGGTTCATTCCTGCTCATTGGGTATTACATAAAATTAATCTCTGTCTTATTACCCACTTGGAATCTTGTACCCACCAAAAATATACTATACTCACCCACCTATATCTCCAAAAAAACTAATAATATTAAAATTTTAATAAGTATTTATATTATTATATTATAGGTAAGATATGTGCATTATGGATAATTAATAATTTATTATATATTAAATAAGTGAGTATATAGCGGGTTTAGTAGGACAAGCGGGGATGGGGTGGGTTTGAAATAATATCCCCGCTCGACTCACTACCCATGGCGGGTATCATTTTCATATCCATACTTGCTCCCATCCCCATTAAAACTACCTCTATACCAACCCCATTTGAACGGATGCGGGGGGACCTTCACCAAAACCCCGCCCCCACTGTCATGCTTAGATGTAGGATGTTTGGCGCGCAAGAATTGAGACTGAAGTCGATCACCAAAAAGGTTCAATAAGTCTGGGATCGCAGATTTGGTGTACGGTGACAAAATGACTATTGTAATACCATTTTGGAATCGCAAAAAGCTAAAAAAATCGTTTCACAGCTACTATGTAATGACAAATCCACAAGCCCCCAACCAAGGAGTTGTGGTGAGCAAAACGAGTATACTTTTTTATCAAACTAAGTGAAGTACGTATATGAGCGGGGTTAGTGGAGCAAGTATAATGCTGCTTTAGGTGATGATAAAAAGATTGCGTAATGAGAGACGAGTTCGTGGGTAGAGATATATGAAAATGTGCGACTGAGCCCTTAAGTTCCTTCGTTTTTGGGCGGGGGTTGCTAGCGGCCTGAGAAATCAGGGGTAGATTTGATTATAAAAGGGGGCGGTAAGTGTGTTTAACGGTCATAAAAAAACTTTGATTTGTCGTGTTCTAATTAAGTGTAACAGTTTTTGTGCCATTTTCCGTCTATTGGAAAGTTTGGGAGGTTAAGGTAAATTTATCTTTGTTGTTACTTGTGTATTATCTTTTGAAGTATGGTGAGAGGGGGTAGGGGTGTTATCAGTGTACTTACCTCGACCGACATGGTTGCATTGATGGTGCATCATCATTTTCTGGGTGGTTGTGAGCTTAGGATACCTTGCATCAGTTATGTGGTGCAGAACTAATGAGACGGTAATTACATGCTTTCTTAGTACAATTAGCAAAACTTTTTATATGCTTTTGTTGGTAGTTGGTTAGATTTATGAGCGTTTTGCACAATTGGGGGTTAAAACCACTTAATCCTTCTGTAAATTGCTTATTTACTTTTCACGAGTCAAACTTTGAAAACTTTGACCCTAAATATAAATAATAAAAATATCATGTGCGATATTATTAGGTTTGTCTTAACATCTACTTTCTAAATATTAATTTTTTATGCGGCATTATTGAAGGTAACTAGAGATATTCACGGTCAAACATGCTCATGGAAGACCGTAAAAAAATAAATAAGCAATTTATAGTGGGACAGAGGGAATAGGTTGGTTATTTGTGCTAACTCGTCTATTTTGTGAAGCATTTAAAATCTAATAGGATTTTCCTCTATGAGTTGGTCAATTTGTTATTTTGTGAGCTTATCGACGATCATCATAGGAGAAGGTCATACGCAAGAATGGTAGTAGGTAGAAGGTCAATCGAGAGTTGGTAGTAGAATTGAATGCCATTGGATTTAATGATAGAATATTCAAGTGTTCGGGAGAAGAAAGAAGCAAGAAGAGCAAGTTTTCAATCAAAGCCAGGAATGTTCATAGGGCACGAATCATGCCGATTAGTTTACCTAGATTTGAAGTCCGGAGAATGAACCGTGTAATTTTACACGTTCTGTGTATATCAGAAGCCAGAGATCGAGGTTCCAAGGAACATATTGTGTATGTATACAGTTTGCTAAAAAACCACTCTCTAGGAACGGATCGTGCAATTTTTCACACTCCGTGCTGCCAGTATTGCTCGCAACATGGTTCTAGAGAACGATGCGTTCGCAAACCCTCGGTTACTATTTCATGCGCTTTACGAAATATATAGTCTCGTATGTGAGGGAGAATGAATTTGAACTACAAACGGTAAACAATTTTCTCACATTATGTTTTTATCAAGAATTTCAACACGTTGCTCAATGTTTATATTTATTCTGACATTACTACATGTTATAGTCTTTTGCTGAGGAAAAATAACTATACCCCATCAAAATTTTGGATGAAGCAACTGATTGTTGGGCACTCGAGATAATGGTAAAGAATTTGCAACATTTCTTTAGTCCATCTACCATATGAGGAAATTGGTTTGGGTGATTTAATTTTGAAAGCATATTCTCTAAAATGTCCATTGATAATTTCCAAGATATTTTTGTAACACCTTGATATAGATATCTAGCTATGGAGTAACAGTATAGTATAGTTCATTTAAGGAGAATTTTGGAACAAAGTTTTTGTATTGAAGGTTTATTTATTCCTTTATGTTTGTAAACCGTCTGTCACATATGTGCAATTTGGACGGCGTTCCACGCTGGGAATCAATTTCATTGCATTGTTGATTTTAATTTTTTACTAATGACCCAATGTCGCTAGCTTAAAATTTACAATTTGGTCCAACCGAGACACAAATGCAACATCGTAACTTTCAGCTAAGCACATCAATGTCACCACAACTCGAGCGACATCGTTCACATAAGACGATGTCGTCTGATATTCCACTACCGTACTTCAAACTTGGGACATCGCATGGACATCACATCTCTGTGACGTCACTTGTGGCATCGGTCGATATTAAAAATGACACCATCATAAGAATCACGCGCACATCGCGTGAGAAACCCTAATTGCTGATGGTGGTCAAATACCTGTGAACTCAATCCATCAAAACGATGTCATATTTGTCAAAGTGCATCCTTTATCCGACAACATCCTCCCCTACCTGCAATTTGGGACCCTTTTACTAGCGATATCGAGCTCATACTTAGTGACGTCGGCAATTCTAATGTCGCACACAAATTGTCATGTCGACTAACCTCTTCTTCTTACAGACATCGGCCAACTACCGGTAGCGATATCGGTCCATGACTTTTTACCTCGGCTTTTTTCGGCACAAACCGAGGTAAAAAAATACTTTTACCTCTGTTATGAACTGCAGTAAACTGTACTTTTTACTTTGCCACTATTTACCTCATTTTAAGGCTAAAACTGTGGTATAAAGCCCTCCAGAATCAAGGTAAAAGATGCATTTTCTTGTAGTGGCTACACTATCTGTTTTTAGTTTATTCTACTCCCCCGTCCCATAATAAATAGCTAAAGTGCTTTTTAAGCCAAACTTTATAAACTTTGACCCTAAATATAAATTAGAGAAAGTGTATTTTTAATCCTATGTTTTGATCGAAAGTGCAGAAATGACTTTGTAAAACCCAAAAGTGCAAAAATAACCCTAAATTTCATTGACCGAAATGTCAATGGGCAAATTGGCTGAAAATAATTCAAATGACCGTTTTAACCTTCTATTTTAAAAATAAAATAGTAAAAGACAGTTTTATCCTCCCTGCTTTTTAACAAAACTAATATTTTCTTAAGATTTCCTTTTTTCTCCCCACTTGTGCCACCCCTCCACCGCCGACACCCCTGTTTCTGCCACTCCCAATAAAGGAAGGAATGCAAGTTCTTCCGCTTCTCTACAGCATCTCAACCCATCTTTTTGGAGCTCTAGCTTCGTGGTCTTCGCCACGGTTTTTGGCAATTTTCATAGGTCGACGGTGAAGGCGACGTTTTAGAGGGGGAGAGGTGGTGGGGGATTTGTTGCGGGAGAGAAGTGGTTGATTCACAGGGGATTCATGGCAATACCGCTTGGTGGAAATGAGAGGGGAGAGGTAGACGGTGGAGGCGACGTTCATGAGGGGGAGAGGCAGTAGCGGAACCAGGGGGTGCTGGCTCCACCCCTAGGTTCCGACGGCCCGGAAATTAGTGCTTAGCACCGCGGGAAGCCTTGGTTTCCGCCACCCCTTCTTTTCCGGTGAGGGAGCTCTTTTTCCGGCTCTGTAAGCGTTGGAGAAGACAAATATTTTCTGACTTTTTTTTGTTTCCCGCTTAATCAAAACGACGTTGTTTAACTTAGTTAAACGACATCGTTTAACTATGTATTAGGCCAAAAAATAAGAGCTGATTGGGTTGGGGCCAATCGGCCAAACATGGTGGGAAACCCTAACCGCAGATTGAATAACCTTCTCAGCGGAGCTTCCCGATTTTCATCCATTTTACCATCAGCGCAACGCCACGCCATCGCTGACCGCCTCCTTGCCGCCGACCGCCCTCGCGCCCCGCATTTTCAGCTACCCCTTATTTGAACTCCTGGTTCTGGCACTAACTTCAGGAGCACCTTGGAGAAAATAGCAGAACGGGTGTCGGAGGAGGCATGGTTCATGGTCTGGCGGAGATGATAGAGAAGCAGGCACAGGCAGCAGATGTCACCGCCACTAGTGCTGCTCCGACTAGACGTCATACCTCCCAGTAAAGGAGAGAACTGTGGGAAGGAGAAAAAGGGGGTGCATGGTAAGTTGACCAGAACAATGTATTAGGGAACTGGGAGACATTTCAAACGAAAATTACTAGAGTGTTGAAGACATCAGGTTCTAATAATCAATCGAAAATCTGAAATGGGTAAACCCGTGAGTTTTACCCTTGGGTTTGACCATTTTTTTTACCCATGGTCAATCCGTAAATCTAACCCATTCAAACCATATTTTTTAGTTACTCATTTAACTCATTACCCATTTGACCCAAACCCGTTTGGGTTTAAAAATATATAATCCGCTTGACCCGTGACATATGGGTTAATATTTCCACCACTAGAGGCAAGAAATTTTAAACTTTCCTATCAATTAATCATACAAACACTTCATATTCTCAAACAACCCATAGGATAAATGAAGCAAAACTCAACATAAAAAACATAATAAATTCTAAATAACAAATGCTTCAAGAAAAGAGTGCAATATAGGTTCTTACATTAGTTTGGAAGGTTCAATCAATTTCTCCCAAGGAGATTACTTCCCAATATAATGAAAACACATAACCAACCTAAAAAAAGTAAGAAAAGAAGAAGAAGAAAATTAGGGTTTTAAGTTCAGAATCGGTCAGGAAGAAGAAAAGTGTAAAGAGATAGGATAAGGTGATTTCTTTCTTCTTCTTGTCGTAGTTCATCCTCTTCACATCAATTTTCTTTAATCCATCTAATCTTCAAAGTTAAAATAAGGTTTTCAAATATTCAAAGATAGTCTTCAATGTCTTCCAACATTTGCCTTGTCACACAAAATCCCCTAGAAAAATAATAAAAGTGCAAAGTCTCCCTTAACTCATCTTAGATAATTTCAAGGAAAAATGCCACATCTATAACACAAAAGTGTACAAAAGTGATTCCAAAAAGTCCCAGATTAACCGTATAAAATGGACACACCAAATCTCCCCACACTTGAACTTTACTCGTTCTCGAGTAAGAAAAGATTCAAGAAGAAAAACAATTTCACATGTCCATATCCTAATACTAATATTGCCCCAATCAAAGCCTCACAAAAACTCTCAATATCATGAGTCCCAAAATCAAAGATCAAATGAGAATTTTTCTTCAACAACCCCAATTCCTAATCTAAACAAACCTACCACCTATCAATTCATTAATACCAATAAAAATATTTCAATGTCCCGAATTGATTATCCCAATATCCAATGGTATAAAATGATGTCAAAACCATATGAGCTGTTCAAGTAGGTACTTTAGCTCATACCAATCTATCAACGAAAACAAAGTATGCATAGAATCAAGAATTTCTAACCCTACTTTGTTTTCCCGCAAAGTTTACCAATCCCATAAAGTCCTATAATGTTAGGCTACCCAATTTATCCATATATCAACCAGAATATTTTTACTCCAACGCCGACAAATGATAGATTTCTATTTTTACAATTTTTTTCTTTCTCTAATTTTGCCTAGGAGCCCCGTCGAGTTTTTATCCTAGCCAGACATTATATTTCTCAGGCTCACATTTTACCCACACTTAGCCTCTCATTTTTACCTAGGCCAACCTTTCAGGTTTTCGACCAATCCGGACCCCCAAAGTTGCCTAAATTGCCCTCTGGGGTTTTAAACTTAACGGGTTTTCTTCCTTTTCCCCTTTTTTCTTTATTATTTTCTATATTCTTTTATAATTTCTGTTTTTCACTTTTCCTATAAAAAATAGCAAAAAGCTTTCAAGATCAGGCATACATGCATGTAATTCCTTTAACCCTTCCCCACACATAAAACATTACATTGCCCTCAATGTAGACATACAGGGTAAGAATAATAAAACTCAAGGTAAAAGGTAAAGTGACTCTTATTTCTTCGCATAGTTGTTAGTTGTACATCGCAATCCCTTGTATCCATCTGAATTTGCTTCTGAAATTGGAGGGGGAGGTGGAGGTGCCACAGAGGAACTCACCCCTCTAGCAATATGTTGTCTTCTTGGAACCATATGATCTATAACAACATCAAACTCACAAGTACATGTTAGGTTTAGCATCGAAAGTTTTTAAACATAACATTCCCAAATTATCTAACATATATCAAGAAATATCCAAGCACCATTATAGAATATAGCAATCATAGTCACAATGATGTAGTCGGCACACTACAATCAACAAAGGTACTAAAAAGATACAAGAATGTTCATATATAGAAGTAGTTAGTACAGAAGAAGAAAAGATGATGCAGTGTCCGAACCCAGTGTCGCGACTCACCCGTGACGTGCGATGGATAGGTTATAGCAGTTGGAAATTCGTTGCGACTGGCGACAGGACCATCGTGACTCACGAAGAATGGTCCCGAGAGTTGAAATATTCAGATTTTTTATATCCTTATCGTAGTCGCTACAGACATTATACACTTTCCTAACAACCTAGCACTTAATCATACAAACACTTCATATTCTCAAACAACCCATCGTATAAATGAAGCAAAAATAAACATCAAGAACACAATAAATGCTTCAATACAGTGTGAAATAGAGGTTCTTAATACATTAGTTTAGATGCTTCAATCAATTACTCCCAAGGAGATTACTAGCCTATATCATGAAAATACATAACTAACCTACAAAAGGTAAGAAAAGGAGAAGACTAGGGCCTTAAGCCCTGAATCAGTCAGGAAGAAAAACAGTGTGGAGAGAGAGGATAAAGTTTGGTATTTATAGTCAAAAAGAAGGAAATATTTCTGGCACCCCGTCCATCACAAACCGTGACACATTCGTCGCAAGTCAAGGCGGAGCCTAAATTCAGCATCTTGATTTCTTTCTTCTTCTTGTCTCAGTTCCTCCTCTTCACATCACTTTTATTTAATCCCTCTAGTATTCAAAGCTCAAAATAAGGGCTTCCTTCAAATATTAAAAGATAGTGTTCAAAGTGATCAAAGTCTTCCAATATTCACCTTGTCACACAAAATCCCTTGGAAAAGTAATAAAGTGCGAAGTCGCTCCTAACTCATCTTAGAGAATTTCAAGGAAAAATTCCACATTTAGAGCACAAAAGTGTAAAAAAGTGAATCCAAAAAGTCCAATAACTGCCCATCAGAAAACATTCTCGTTTTCTTAGAAATAAATTCAGATTTGAATACATCTGGGTCGGACAATAACTGCCCACCACTGTCCCACACACTCAGTCAAAGTTAAAAGATACCGAGTAAAACCAATTTCTTTGATTTGTAAAGATGTAAGATGGGGTGTTTTTGGCCTTAATGTACTTTCAACCAACCTTGCGTTCACAAAACAAATGACACCATTGATGATGACGTGGGGGCGATTACACCGCAACTATGTGTATCTCTTTTACAGCTATATTTCTGGTAGATTAGGTGATGCTTGCTTGAATAAAGTGTATCTACCCGCAGAAATGGGAAAATGGAGCGGGAAAAAGAAGTTGTTAGCAGAGAGACTCTTACATGGTTCACCAAAAACCCCAAACACGCTCCAGATGCAAGATTTCTCAATGAAAAAAATATACCACCGGCAACAGAGATGGAACTCATGTTGAAAAAGAGGTACAAGAAGTTTGGGGGGGGGGTTTCTGCCGTACAGGAGTGCCCAATAAAGGGTATGGATGAAGGTCCACGACCAACTGTGAAGCAGCCCACCCCGTCGAGAACCTTATAGTGAGATAGACAGGAGGATGAACCGGTGCCGCCATGGGCCTTTATTTTCGAACTGAAGGGGCAAGGTGAGGTAAAATTCGATAGCCTAATTGAGATTGATGGTATTGTCATGAGAAAAATCCTAAAGGAAGATGTAGAAGACAGTATTAAGAGCTGGGAAACTACTGTAGTGTGTAAGATCCTAGGAGTCTTCCCTCCCTTTTCTGTAATCCATGGTTTCTTTAGGTGAATTTAGAAACAACGTAGCATTATCAGAGATTGGTTAGCCAAACCTGGTATATTTCTAGTTAAATTTGCGCTGAGAACTCAAGCAAATCAGGTACTGGAAAACGGTAATCCTGTTTGATAATAAGCCTATCACCATCCAAAAATGGACAAAAAACCTTGACATGGAGACCCCTAAAAAGGTCCCGGTCTGGTTGTAGTTACCAAAATTGGATGTTATCTACTAGAAACCTAAAATTCTATGCACAATATTGAGCCCTATTGGAATCCCTCTGAAACGGGATAAAGCTACAAGTGAATTGGAGAGACTCAACTCTGCCAGGGTCTTGGTAGAGGTGGAACAGGACAGATCTCTTACCTAGATGAAAATAAGGTAATACAAAGCCAAAAAATCATTTGTGAATGGATGACCATCAATTGCAGCTTCTGCTTGATGGTTGGACATGAGTGAGAATATTGTAGGAAAAAGGAGAGGGTGAAACCTATAAAGAAGGTTTATATTCCTGTCAGTAAGGTTATTGATGCAGTTCAAATGATAGGAAAACAAATAGAGAAAATGGGACTGAATGTACAGAAGGAAAACACTAAAAATAAAGCAGCAACAGATGAGAGTAGGGAATTCCAAAATGTGACAAAGAGAAAGACAACCCTCAGGAGGAGCCAGATGACCTGCTTGAAAAATTCAGGGTAGGTTTGGAGGAACAAGCAGAATGCAGCATATGAGGAAGAAATAGATGTAATCTCTTTAACCTCTTATCTGATCTCCCATATGATAGATAACATACTGTCTTAGAACCTAAGGGTTGTAAATAGTGGAGTAAAACAGAAGCAGGTTAGGGAGTTTTGTATGCTACACCAGATAGGCCTACTATGTTTTTTGGAAACAAAAGTAAAGAGGATAAATGAATAAAAGTTTGGGGAAAAATTGGACTAAACTGGGACCTGGAAACAAACAACTCAGTTATTGATAGTGGAAGGATATGGGTGGCTTAGAGAATGGATTGCTTCGAAGTGAAGGTGCTCAGTAAGGGGGATTAGTTGATTGACATAGAGTGTGTAATCAAGGGGGAGAACTTGTCTTGTTATGTAACCATGGTTTATGGAAACAACCAGCCAACTGATAGAGGGAACTTGTGGGGATTTATGAAGCAATGTCAGCATGGAGATAGACCTTGGTTAATCATGGGGGATTTCAACAACCCTTTAAGCTTTGAAGAAAGGCTGGGAGGTTCACCAATCCAATAGCACGAGCTTGACGATTTCAAGGCTGTAATCCTCTAAGCTAAGCTGTATTAATTGAAAACAATAGGGCCCCAATACACTTGGTGTAATCGAGCCATTTCACTGATTCAGTCTGCTCGGTCCTGATAAATGGAACCTCTGACCACTTCTCATTGGTCCTGAAACTGCGTAAGGTACATGAGTGGTTACCAAGGCCTTTTAAGTTCTTCAATATGTGGTCCCTATCACAGAAGTACAGAGCCAAGGTGAAATGGATAAATGAAGGGGACAAACCTACCAGCATGTTTTACTCAAAGCTAAAATCCAGAAAATACGCTAACCACATTGTCTCACTGGAAAATGGTGATGAACTGATACAAGGTAGAAGAAACAT
>JAULKJ010322538.1:0-19147 GCA_032355405.1 Rubia balearica
TGTGTAGCAAGTGTACGCCCACGGGTGTACATGAGTAGCGTGGGTCCCTTGTGCGCACCGAGTCCAGTAACCGCCAACGTGTCCTGACGTTGGACTACCGTGAATTTACCTCCTCCACCAAGGTTTGGAGTGTCGGGCAGGTGGGGGCGCTGTGCGCGAGCGATATCTCCTTTTGGTCCAATTGAATGTGATGACCTGACAGTTACAACTTACAAGTGATTTTGGAGCTACAGAGCTCGGAGCTAAAGCATGCTAAGCAACGCATCTCTGCCTGCAAGAAAACAAGGGAGGGGGTAAAGACTATTAGCATAAACACTATCGGTTTCTTACCGATTAATTATATTATTATTTTCATTCTCTCTCTTTCATCTTCTACCTAACTTTAAGAAATCACTTAAAAATCACTCATTTTCTTCTCCACAATGGTAAGAAATCACTTTATATTATTCATAAACCCACTTAATTTTATCTATCATATTCATTCATTTTACCATTAAAAATTAATTTAATAAAATATGTCCGCTCAAAATAAGTTGAATGTGAAATTTAATAATATATTTTCACTTTTAAAATTTAATTTCTTTTTTTCATATATTATTTAATATTTTGTGAATAAATTTTTTTTCAGATATTTTTTTCAAAAAAATACGGATTTTTTCCCAGTTTTCCAGATTTTTTACAAAAAAAAAATCAGATTTTAAAACTCAGATTTTAAAAAATAAAGGTTGGGACACGTGGCTTAACCAGAGGGTGCAACGTGTCCCAGAATTGGTCAAGAAAATCATGCGGCTGACAGTGGCTCCAGCACACATGGGCTGCCATTATAACACCGGTTCCTTGTGTGGAAACTAGGGACCGATTTTTAGTTAAAAATTGATCTAGAAACCACCATTGTGGATATTTTTTTATTTCTAGAGATGTTTTTTAAAATTAAGAAACCACTATTACACATGCTCTAAAGGGGGAGAAGAAGAAGAAAATGGAGTTTGACTTTAAAATAGAGATCACCGTTTTTTTATCCAAACAAGTACCACATCATCAGAGATAAAATCGACATCAAATTTTCTGCTTAAAAATCAGGGATATTTCAGGCTTTTAAGGTTCGGTCGACGACTAATTTCTCCAGTCAACGTCAAAAATGGTATAACTGCACAATTCAATAAAAAGTTAGGGTTAGTTTAGCAGTTTCTAATTATACAAAGTTATATTGACGCTTTCATGCAAAAGATAGGATTAGAAGAAAAAAAAATTTCATGTATAGTAACCCATATCAAAAAACATAATCAAAGTTTCATAGTGTTTCACTAAGATTGATGCAAATATGGACAATTTAAGTTGTTTGGTTTTATCTTAGTATCTTCGAATCATTTCACATATAACAACTCTAGGTATAATTATATGATCTTTGAGAACAAAGATTAATATAAAGAGTCCCCAATTCTAATTCAAACCTCACTTTTAGTAGGATAAATACTCAAGCGTAAAATACAAACTAACCCTATTATTTTCTGAAAGTGCTAATCCACCTTGTAAAATATGAAAATGTGATTCTAAACCTAAGTTTTTCAGCAAATGTGCCGATATAACCTTTTCGCACTATTCCAACCGTTACTGAACATTTTCTGGCATTGACCAAACTAAGACTAAAATAGCCCTAATATTAAAACTAAAAATGTAATGACAAAATACCCCTAGAGGTCTTCTTCATCTCCATGGCCACCGCCACCGCTGCTCCACTGCTCCGCCACCTGCACAGCTGCTCCACTGCCCCGCCACCTCCACAACCGGAAATTAACAATTTGTAACACAACAAAATCAATGATAGAAATCACATACAAATAAAAACACACCCGTAGATGATCTTTCGTGGCGAGCATTTTGCAGGCGGCGGCGAGAGAACCTCCACTGCCTCACCATCTCACCGCCTCCACCCACCCGCCGAGCAGCCCTCCTCCTCCTCCCTTTGAGATTCCCGCCATCCTCTCCGCCGCTTTCTCCGGTGTCCGTCTCGCTTCTCTGATACCTTTCTTTAAACACCTCATGCTGAAACTCCTTCCACTCCGCCCTCGCGTCGTTCGACTTCGCCAGCGTGGGCCCAAGGACATTCTCTATTGATGGGAAGAAGTAATCCCATGATGTCATCCCTTTGTGCTTCAGCAAAGTAGGCGGCGACACCACATTCACCCGCGAAGGAGGAAGCATCTGCACACGCGATAGAGCCGAAAGGGGTTTTCTCAACTCCTCGTCATCAATCACCTCCCCATGCTAAATCCCACTCCGGCCACCACTGATGCTCCTTTCCGCCGCTACTCCTACTGCTTCGGTGCTCAGCGAGTGCACTCTCACTCTCACTCTTTGACTCATCCTTATTCACCTCCTCCAGAATCGTGTTGGCGAGCTTTAAATCAGATTGGGGCTATTTTTGAGGTGTAAAAACTTAGGGGAAAATAGGGTTAGATTGGGGTATAAATCCTGATGGTAAAATAGTTTTTTTCAACATTTTTGAATTATATATTTTTAAAAAAGGGTAAAATGATCATTTTACTGAATTCCAACCAATTTCAGGCTATAGCGGTTAGATTGACACTTTCGTCAAAAACATAAGTTAGATTTGTCTTTTCAAATTTTGCAGGGTTTGATTGACACTTTTGACCAAAACATAAGGTTATTTTGCTACTTAAATCAATATTCAATTATACCCCAAATCAGGGCTCAAAATAAAAATATTACTGATCCTACTCAAATTCTAGGCAAAATTTAAACCCTGTATCTTGAGAGCTTGTGATGCAAAGCCCTGGTAGAAGCTTTCTGTTTGGTTATCTTATCTTCATCCCCCTAATATAAAAGGCACAACCATAACAATTTATTGACTCCACGTCTCCACCAGGTGTAGTTAAGAAATCAGGCGTGAGTGACAGCCAATTTTGTTCGATTTATGGATGAATTATTGGACCGATTTCATCACGTGCCCACCATTCATTCGCTGCTAAGCTAACCAAACCTACAAATTTGTACTCTTCCGACATCCGTTTTGACTTATTTACATTTTCATGATCTTCGATAATCATATTTGATCGTTAATATCTCTAGTTACATATAATAATGTGTTAGAGCATGTATAATGAGATTTTTTTGAGAAAAAGAGACCACAAAGAAACTACAAGTAGACCACAAATCTCCACAATGGAAAAAAGAGACCTCAAATAAACCACAATGAGACCACAAATCCCCACAATGGGAGTCTCTTTATGGTTTGCTAGATAAAAAATCATTGGGTGGGTTGTAGTGGAAACAACCACTTTCCATCTGAAAACCCATGCTGATGCGCGGGCCCCTTTTTTGTACCCCCAAGTGCCACGTGCTCGTTTCTGCTTAGGACACGTGGCAAAGCGGCCTCTCTTTTTTTGGAAAAATTTGACCGCATCCATTTTTTATTTTTTTTATAGCCGCATGATTTTTTTAAAACTTTTAATATGTGTTTGAATATTATGAGCCTTTTAATCTAATTTTTCTGATTCTTTTTAATTTTAATTTTCTGATTATATTTTATTTTATTTTAATTTTAACAAAAATGAAACTAAAGTTTGAAAAATAAAACAAAATTTTATAATTAAAATATTTTATTAAATTTCACATTTTAATTTATTTTTGGGTTGTCAAATATATTTAACTTAAATACTAAAGGTAAAATTAATAAATAGGATAGGAAAAATTAAGTGGGATCCATAAATAATAAAGAGAGTAAAATTGTATTATTAATTTCACATTTTCATTTATTTTGGGTTAGCAAATATATTTAAATTAAATATTGAAGGTAAATTTAATGAGTATGATAGAGAAAATTAAGTGAGATCCATGTAGTGGTTTCTATCATTGTGTGGGTAAAAATGAAGTGACTTTTTAGTGGTTTTACCATTGTATATGCACTTAGAGCCCACAGGCACAACTGAATATGTTGTCCCATCTTTTCTTTTCTTATTTTTTTGTTTGATAAGAACATGTGGCCCAATCGTGTGGTGCCACGTGTTCCATCCATTTTTTTAAAAATATTTTAAATTGAAATTTATTTTTAAAAAATGAAAAATGAAAATATCTTTTTAAATGTTTTTTAAAAAATCATAATTAAATATTGATTCTTTTAAAATGTTGAAATTAAATTCTTTTAAAATAAATATATTCCTTTTAAATTATGGTCCATAAAATAATTTTTTAAATTGAAATTAATTTTAAAGATTAAATTTTAAAAAATGAAATTCAATTAAAAAATTACAAGTGTATTATTAAATTCCACATTTCAATTTATTTTGGGTTAACAAAATTATTTAAATTAAATATAAAAGTAAAATTAATGAGTAGGATAGAAAAAATTAAGTGGGGTCCATGAAGTGGTTTCAAAATGGTTTCAACCACTTTGAAAGTAAAAATGGAGTGGTTTATTTGTGGTTTCGTGTGATGAGGTGGAAGAGAGAGATTGAATATTCAATAAACTGGAATCACGAGAGTGGTTTCAGAGCGGTTTCGCCACTGCACATGGTCTTTGGGAGTTTAAGTATGAGTTTGGTAGACATTTGTTTAGGTCTTCAAATCACCCCTCTATAAGGTGTGGGAAGAATGTAGTCCATTCTGAATCTGTAATCTAGGTCGGGATAGTCCTATGTGATGTATTCCCTGACATCTGTAATTTGTCTGACCATCTTGGGCAATAAGATTAATCTGTTTCTGGTCGTGGAGGAAGCCAACATGTTTGGTGAACCACATTAAAATATGTGTGTTTGTGTTTCTTGCTTTCTTTTCTTTATCTTGACCTGTTCAAGGGGATTAATTTTCCAACAAGTGGTATCAGAGCTGATGGTTCGTTGAAGCTTCTGTTTCAAGATGAGGAGAAAGAAGGAAAAAAACCAAACTTGGGTGATCTGTTGGCGAGTCTGGTGAAGACTCTTGTTTCTGTAGCCTCTATTGGGATTTCTGAGGTGTTGTATTTGACAAGTTCTTTCCTGGTTGAACTTGCTCAACTCTGGTTATTTGTTCTGTCATCTGTTTCACAAGGCCTTTCCTGGTTGGACTTGTGAAAATTTGTTTGCTCTGTTATGTTAAATTCTTTCCTGGTTGGATTTATTCTGATTGGTGGTATCTTGATACGTTTGGTATGTCTGGCACTTATCTCGTGCATCTGTAGTTGTCTGGTACATCTGGCACAACCAGCGTGCGCATGGTACATCTAGAATCATCATCGTGCATTTGGTACATCTGGCACCGTTATTATGCATCTGGTACATCTGACACAAACATCGTGCATCTGGTAAATCTAGCACAATCATCGCGCACCTGGTACATCCGGCACAATCATCGCGCATCTTTTGCATCTGGCACAACCAATGTGCATATGAATATGGGGGTATCCGCTTGTCAGCATCTAACTCTTGATCTGTATTTGGGACTTTGAATCAGGGAATTGCTAGGCATCTCTTCAAATCCTAAATCTTAATTAATTAAAAAGTCAAATGTTTAGGATTCATGAATAAGAAACTCAGGGGTTGGTTCATGAATGGGAATTTCAAGAGTTGGGTTCATGAATGAAGATTCTTGATTTGTACTTGAATTCTTATAAATATAGGGAGAGTTATGCATTTTAGGTGTGAGTTTGGTAGACATCTATTATGGTTCTCAAATCACCCCTATGTAAACTGTGAGAAGAATGTAGTCCATTCTGAATCTGTTATCTGGGTAGAGATGGTCCCGCGTAACGTAATCCCTGACATCTATAATCTGTCTGGCAAATTTGAGCAATAAGATTAATCTGTATATGGTCATGGAGGTAGCCAACAAGTTTGGTGAACCATGTTAAAATCAGTGTTTTGTGTGTCTTGCTTTTTTTCTTTATCTTGAGCTGCACAAGGGGATTAATTTTCCAACAAAAAATGTATATTGAACTTGATAAAATATTTTCCTAAGACCGTCATAATTTCTTATATGGTAAAACGTAAACAATTTTCATTTACTCATTAAAATTTTCACTCTCTTCACTCAATTTACTTTACACAATTCAACTTTATTAAAAAATGTCATCCAAAACTATCATATCATGATCTCAGTGACATAAAGGGAGTAAATTTAAGTGCTTAATCATTTAAATACTACCTCTGTCTTAGTAAAAATGACATAATTTGACTTTTGGAGTCAAACTGACCCAATTTCGACCATTTAAGTCAATTATTAAATATACAAGACTATTATCATGTGATATATTGTTGAATTCTTTAAAAAATATACTCCAAAAACTTTTACAAATTATGAAACGTGTAGTAGTTATAAGTTTATGACCCGATTAGTGCAATCAGAAATTTTTTTATCTTGATTTCTTCAATTTTGCAATTTAAACATTGGGTTTTTATTGATAGATCATCTTTCAAGAGACGGACTTCAATTTTAGATTATTTTTTCTGTACTAATTTTGAAATCCTTGTTTGACATCATTGGCATGACAGCTACCGTTGGATTACTTACTTCCTCCGGTTCACTAACATTGACTCAATTACTTTTGGCACTTGAATTTAGGAAGGTAGAATTAGTGGTTGATAATGCATTGAAAGAGTAAAAAATAAATTGTGTGGATGAAAACAACCTAGAATTTGTCAAAAGGGGAAATGAGCCAATATTAAAAACTATCTCAAAAGAGAAAGTGTGTCGATATTAAAAAATCGGAGGGAGTATTTAAATTTTGCAATCAACAAACTAAAGGGGGCGTTGTTATAGCACTTGGTAAGAATGGAGAATTATAAATACACCCTCTGGCTCGTCCACCCCTCCATATAGCTCGATGTCATTGGTTCTCCGCATGTGCTTCTTAGGCGAGTGTTCTTCACTTCCACAACTGACACTGCCATTTGAACTCTTGGAAATTGCACCAACTTTTCTCTTCACCATTCTCAATAATTCACTGTTCGATGGAAGGAGGGGATGAGGAAGGGTGGACACGCCAGAGGGTATTTTTATTAGTGTCCGGTCAAAATTCATGGCTTTGTGCAATATGAGTAAGGTCTTGTCCAGTTCAACTAAATCGGAGTTGAGTTGAGTTGAGCTAAATTTATTGGAGTTGAGAAGAGTTGAGTTGAGAAGAGCTGAGATGAATTGAGAAAAGTTGAGAAGAGCTGGATTGAAGTTAAATGCGTCAAACTGAAATGAAATGGATCAAATTGACTGAATCAAACTAAACTGAAATGAAAAACTGAACCGAACCAAATCAAACTAAACTGAACTGAATCAAATTCAACTAAATTGAACAAAAATGAATCGAATTGCATCAAAATGAACTCAACTGAATAAAGCTAGAGTGAAATGAATCACACCAAACTAAACTGAAGCAAACCCAAGTGGACTTAGTCCAACAGAATGGGGCTTAATTAAACTGAACCAAACTTAATCAAATTGAACTGAACTAAATCAAATTAAATTGAACAAAACGTAACTGAACAAAAAATATTTAAAAGAAGATAATGGTTAAATTATATTACATATTAATAATTAATAACTATTAATTAATAATAAATTATAATATAAATAATAGTGCATGTGAATTTTTATCGATCTATAATATGCTTCTATAATTTAGAAATTAATTAGATAGAATTTATCAATATATTAATAGTAAATATGTTAAATACAATAAGTTTAGTTATTTAATTACATTAATTATTAAATATATTAATTATTAGTAATAAATAATAAATCATGATATAAATAATAGCATGTGAAATAAATATTTTATTTAAATATTTAATATATAATATAAATTTTATGATGCAATTATAGAATTCAAACCCTAACATTATCGAGTTTGAAGTGAAATTAAATATATTTTTTTATAAAATTGTAAACATTTCACATAATTGCAAATATTCTCTTATAAAATTGTAAACATTTTTTTATCAAGTTTGGAACTCTATAGGAGGCAATAATGAAACATAGAGTGCCGATGAAGAAATATGACTAGCTCTTGATGAATTTTTTTTTCAATTATTTTTCAATGTTACTTTGAACTACCATGTGTAATTTAGCAAATATTAATGTTCATTTGACCTTTATATGTCATGTTATTTATATGCGTTGAACTGATTTAAACTACATATTGAGTAATAGCCCTGAAGTTAAGTCTTTTTGAAGAAATTTACAACTAATGAAACAGAGTGAAATTTGGTACTGTATACTTCCATAATTTAAAAAACACTGATTAATAATTTAGATAGAATTTAGTTGAAAGTGAGAGTTATCTGGTTTGTTCAATATTTACTTTGTAGTTTTTACGGTATTCAATCTTAGTAAAATTCATAATTAATATTTTAACACCCAAGTGAAACTTAATTAAATGATTTCAAAATTAAGATTTAAATTCTATGGTATTTAACAATTTGTTGGTAATTAATAAAATGTTATGTTAATTGTATGTTAAATTAAACATTTATGATACTATGCATGCTTTTCATAATCACAATACGGAGTTGAAAGTAGACAATCTTAAATTATTTGAGTTGAGTTGAGTTGATTGGAGCTAAAAAAAGCTGAGTTGAGAAGAGTTGAGAGGAGTTGAGAAGAGCTGAGTTGATTGGAGCTGAGATGAATTGAAATGAGCTGAGAAGAGTTGAGAAGAGATGAAAAAAGTTGAGTTAAGATTATTGGAGCTGAAATAAGTTGCACGGTACATGGCCTAATTATCAAAGAAAATATCAACATACATATCTCGAGTCAATTTACTAATTGAAAATAATTTTAGTAATATGTGGAACAAACTGTACATCAGACAAAGATAATGAATCAATGACTTGAGAATGTCCAACACCATTATTTTAAGGGCGGAACCATTACCAACCAAAACTTGCTTGGTACCAGAATAAGGAGTCGCATGATCAAGAGTGGACTAGAAGCCACATGGTTTGTTGCACTAAAATTAGCTATCAAGCATTGAAACCGGGCAAATTGAGAAGAACATGGTAGAGGGTAGAAGAAGAAGCTCGAGAGGACAACTAAGGACACATGAATTCAATGTGACCAAATTTTGCACATCTTTGACACTGCAACTGATCCCATTTCCCTACAATTTGCAGCAAGAACAAGCAACATGGCCTGGAATGCCACACCATTAGCATCGTAGTCGATAAAAATAAGCATAAAGCAATTTAAAAAATTTTGAAGATGAAATTTGATCCTGACTGGGCGCTGACTAGGGATGTTGAGTAGCCACAGAAAAAGTGATATGGAATGATTGGGCACTTGAAATTGGTCAACTCGCGATAAATTGTGTGACCCGCGAGAAATTAGCGACCTCACGAGGTAATCTCACGTGAGGGCTTGGCACATCTCTTATCACGCATGTGATGAAACCAATAAAAATGAACATCTCACTAAAGGGCTTCTGACTGGAGGAGCGTCGATAAAATGGGAAGAAGATGAGGGTTGTCAGGAACTGGAAGTGAAGACTGACGAAGAAAAAAATTAAGACCGTCGTGGATCGGAGGTGATAGTTGGACGGGATGAAAAAGAGCAGAGTTAAAAATGCAAAGGATGTTGAGAAGAAGACGCTAGTGGTTGCCCAGTGGAGGAGGCGTCAGAAGAAGGTGAAGTTGTGGGGAAAGTGGAGGTAGCCGGTAAAGATATTCGAAGACTGGAGTTGGCTGGAAGGTGGGAGAAGAAACCTATCCACCAAATTTCGGAAGAGAGTAGGAGGTCGAATCTACGGATAGGGAAAAAATTGGGTTTAGAGGAACCTGTTTGATATGATGATAGAATGCAAAATTCACAATTGTTAGGGTTGAGTGTATTGATATTCTTAGGTGAGTAGAAATAATACAATCATAGAGCAAATACAATAGTACAATTTTAGGAGGCAAAACATTAATTTCCTTATACTTCTTGATACGATATCAAAAATAGCATTTATTATATTTTTCTTAATTTATTATTAGATTAGGGTTTTAGGAGGTCAACACTATACTATTTTTTTCACTGAATATTTTAATAAGTTCGTGTGATCAATTTAGTTTATTTTTATTATTATTAATGAAGTCATAAAACTCGGTTATGTTGGCTTAGAAGAGTTTTGGTAATATTCTAGTTATGGTTTGGAATATTCATTTTTATTTTGATTAGAATTAGATTTTGTAGGTTTAGATAAGGTAGATTCATTCAAGAATTCATCCAATATTTGGATTGATTTACTTGGATGAATATAGTCATCATTTATTTTAGGAGTTCTAGTTAGATATGATTTTAGCTTCTTAAAGCTGCCACAATTCATTTCAGTTTCTATTTGTACTGGCTGAATTTTACCCTATAAATAAAGGGGTTTGGCCAACATTATTTTTACACACATTATATTTGAAATTTTCTCATTATCTTCATTGCTACTTAAACCTGCAGGCTATTTAAGTTTCAATACTCCCTTTATACTCATAACATGCGAGCTAGACGTTTATAGAGAAACCTTTTAAGTGTACCCTGCGGGTTAGAAGCTTAGAAGTCGAGTTGAGTGTACACTACATGCTAGACACTGCAATTCTTGCTACATAGGTGGTTGGGCGAGATTCTCATCTGTGTTAAAGATCCAATATTCTGCAAACCAGAGTCTTTGTAAGGAGATTCACATTAGTTGGTATCAGAACCAGTGTGAAAGTTTATGCGACCATCATATCAGTCGGTATCAGTTGGTATCGTTGGGGGATATTAACGGCTGGTAACTTCATATCAATATTTTAATTTTACTAGAAAAGGAAAAAAAGAAGTAAAAAAAGAGAATCAGGGATCCGCCTGACAACAATCTCCGCCGCTCAAGTCAAGTTCCGACGACCGCTCCCGCCAGCCGTTGCTCCGATCTGCTTCAGTTTTTCGACAATCCCGACGCCACAGTCGTTCAGCTCCGATCTCCGCCACCGAAGCCCGCAGCTCAACATCTCTGAAAATCCCGCCATTGAAGTCGTCGACCAAGAGGATCTTTGTCGCCGTCCTCTTGTTTGTCTTCGGTATCTACGGTCGCTTCATACACCAGCAACGATCTTTTCCGGGTGCATATTCAGATCGAAGCCCAGCGCGAATCCGGTAAGTTCAGAAGCTCACACGAAGAAGACGATTGGCGCGTGCTCCTCACGCTCGATCTCTTAGCCATGCGCGTGGGTGATCACGCGCGCGTCCCATTGAAGGCGTGTCGGAACACACGCGAGACAGGCAGCTCATATCTTCATATCGCGAGAGACTCAATTTATCGCCATCTGATCAATATTTCCCGGGTTTATTGATTTTAACGTCAGCTATTCTTTATCTCGCGAGGTTAAGTAGTTTTTTCCACATCAGCATTCCAATCATTGCCTAGTCAGCGTAAAGTCACCATTTATTATCAGGACTTTGCAGGGATGGCGTGGGATGTTTATCTACATTTATTTTTTAAGATCATTCTCTTTTCGATGATGAAACTTTTTGACCATGAAGGGAATGATAAGATATCAAAAATGTAATTTATTATATTTTTCTTAGTTTAATATTTTTAGGAGTTTAACTTTATACTCTTTTTTCCATCGAGTTTTTTAATGAGGTAGTGTCCTCATATTTAGAATTATTTTGGAAATATTGTAATTTAGGAGTTTTGATTTGATTATAATTAGATTTGGTAGGTTTAGATAAGGTAGATACATTCAAGAATTCATCCAATATTTGGATTGATTTACTTGGATGAATATAGTCATCATTTATTTTAGGAGTTCTAGTTAGATATGGTTTTAGCTTCTTAAAGCTGTCATAATTCTTTTCAGTTTCTATTTGTACTAGCTGAATTTTACCCTATAAATAAAGAGGTTTGGCCAACATTATTTTTACACACATTATACGACAATTATATTCAGACTTCTGAGAAATTCTCATTAAGATCATTGCTACTTAAACCTGAGGGTTATTGAAGTTTCAATACTCCTTTTATACTCGTAACCTGCAGGCTAGACATTTATAGAGAAACCTTTTAAGTGTACCCTGCGGGTTAGACGCTTAGAAGTCGAGTTGAGTTTACCCTACGGGCTAGATACTGCAATTCGTGCTACATACGTGGTTGGGCGAGATGCTCATGTGTGTTAAAGATCCAATATTCCGCAAACCAGAGTTTTCGTACGGAGATTCATATCACATACCTTGAGAAACTAGTCAAGGGCTTCAAAGCTACATGCATTATACAAGTCCCGGCAGGCCTTGATGATCCAAATAAGTTCATTGAAAAGGCCATGGAGGACTTCGCTGCAACTGCTAGCTCAGTGATGGAGAAGGTGATGAGAAGGTATGCCCACATAAATAAATCTAATTTCTTCTTAATTAATTTTTAGATGTTTAATTCCTTAATATGGACTAAATATTTTCCCCAATAATTTAACTTGCAGGATAGAGAAGCACATGATCGCACATGGGTTGCGACAAATCCCTCGTCGTCAGTATAGCCAGCAAGGAGGTGTGGCTTATGTCAGAGTTTGCGAGCTAATCTAACATCCTAGGGATGGATTTCCCTCAGTAGACCACCAATTCAACAACTTTGGGGAGGCACTGAATAGTGTGGTCAATTGACCTGTCTCTTTAATAGGCAAGGGAGACGAGTAACCTAGTGAGAAAGATCTGGAAGATGACTTCAATGAATTGGCAGACGATGATGTGGAGATTCAGATTATCACCGATGATAAGGTAAATTATTGTCACACATTAAATATCATTTTCATTTAAAAAAATAGAATCACACGTGCTGCTGACCAAAAATAATAAAAATTATTATTTTGGAACAGGGTATGGCGGGTACATCTTTTGGCAGACGATCCCACTAGAGCACCAATTTCAGGCCGTCCTCAAGTGTGAAATTCGGCCAGAAGCAACCAAAACAGGTTCTATACTATACCACACCGGTTAGATTGTCAAGCCCTAATTTCAGAAATATCAATGACTCGTAAATGCATTTCCTGTTACTTGTCCTTCCCCAGATTCACAATAAGCAAAACTTAAGAATTTTCCGCTGATGGAGAGATTCATCATCGATTGCAATGTGGCTGTCATGGAAATGGTAACGAATAATGACTGCATGTTCTTCCTGGATTTTCATCCGTCGACCTTTGCGGTCAAATGGAGGAAATGGATTGAGCATAAATGTACTGGTCTAGTTTGGCAACAAGCTCGGAAACTACAACTCGATGACATAGATCGATAATACACAAATGGATGTGTGGATAGGGTTAGTTTTTAACCTTAATTATTTATTAGTATTTTTAATCAATAACTATTGAATGCAATAATTGTCCTTACTGTAACAGGTACCTCTAGGAAAAAGTGTATGAATCAAATATCGGCCGCATCCAATTCTTCCCTTCAAGCACCGGGAACTAAACCGACTTCGACAAGGAAGTTGTACAGCGTTTCAACAATATTTGGAACATAATGGCTATAACGGACACTAAGTTCTAAATTGTGCCTTTCCTAAGAATTTAAGGCTTTTCCCCAGGCTTACTATTTAAGTTTCTAACCTTTTCCATTTCATTCCTTAATTTGTTTCTTTTTCCCGTAGTGATCATTGGTACCTTGTCATTATCCATCCAAGTATGGATGAGGTTTTCACACTAGCACACTAAAGGCGGCTATCAAACCAAATAACGTGATCGAGAATAGGTTTATCTCAAGGTATTGAGATCAATATATTCGATAATATATTACTGTTCTTCCCTCGAACAAATTGACATTGTAATTTACTTTCATGAAAGGTTTGCTTGCATGTACCAAATAGAGAAGAGGAATATGGAACCAAGTCCCGACTACACATGGAGTATATATAAAATAAAGGTAGGTCATTAAATCCTACAAATCAATTTCTGAACCATCATTTCATAACAAAAAAATTAGTGATGACTTGTGCATTTTTTCCATACATTACCAAACTCAGCTTGGTTTGTGGCAATATGGGTACTCTGTCATGTTGTTCATTTAAGAATTGGTTTTTCACACAACATTAAACAATATCCTTGAGGTAAAATTAATTGGAACAAACATACTAATTCTTAATAACTACCATCCAAACTGTAAATATCACAAATATTCTTTCTGCACTAACATTATAACTGTAAATATCACAGATCTTCCCAGAGGGCCAAGGGCCATATCATATTTAAAAATTACAAGCTGTGGCGGAGAGATGGTGCCGAGCGTGGATCAATAAGTACCAACAATAGGCAAATACTTCGTTGCAACTGCTAGATGACAAGAATCACATCATAGGTTGACTATTCAATCACTGTGATTAAAATATTTAGTTCGTGTGGTATGTTGAAGGTCCAATTCTTAGACAAATTTTCTGGCTTTTCAGATTTAGATGCATGCAAGGTTCTTAGAATTTAAGATTAATTCATGACTCCGGCGATCAATACTTTCATACATTTGTAGTTGCTTACAATTTATTGATTTCAATTTATAGTAGTCTAGATTCACTTTTTCTACCGGTATATGCCCCAGAAAATTATTCGGGAGGGCCCACCAAAAACAATTAGTTCGTTGCAAAAATGTATACAAAGTTACACCGGTATAATTTCATGATACCGGTGTAACAAATTATTCACCATAAATTGAATATTTAAATACCGGTGTAACCTTAAATTAATAGCACCGGAAATTTAAATAAAATACCGGTGCAAACAAACCTACGCAATTGCAATATGGCGGTGTACCTTCATTCTTCTTCATACCGGTGTGTATTTTAAAATCATACATCGGTAGTGATCCCAATATATGGTAATGAAATTTCTAAATTAACATTGAATGTATGGAAAACTAGCTCAATTAATTTGAACCCGGAGATGTTCCATCATTGGATACTTGTTGATTGAGAGAAACAAATTGATTGAGCTTTTGAATTGTTGTAATGGTGTGAATGGAGAGGATAGTGTGGAGTAGGGTTTGAAAAAGTGTGTTAAAGATGAGAAATAGGTCATGGAGCTAATATAAATGCCTTGAATATTTGGGTTGGGGGGGAAATTTTGGTTAAAATTTTTGGCTCAAATTTTCATTTCCTACTGGAAATTTCATTACGACCGACGTCGGATTCTGTTCAATCGTGTATTCGCTTAAGGCGACAAACATGCATCGTCGTACACTAGGGCCCAAGTGTAATTTATGAAAAGTGTCGTACAATACTCCATGTCAAGATTGGGACCCCATCCATCAAACCCTTTAATCGGAGATCGGAATGACATTTTCAAAAAAATATGAATAAAACGTGTCATCTCAAATTTGCATTTAGACTTCTACCACTTTCTTGGAGAGACCAAAGTGTAAATATTAAAAAGTTCACAGATGATTCCAAACGCGATACCGATCATCCAAAAAAGAAACGTTATCATTTTTAGTCGAACTTATAATAACCGAGAGTGGCAACAAACTCCTCTTATATCGGCTCAGTGTCATCTACAATTTTTTCCAAATAACCCCTTGTGTACTTATAATTAATCATCTCCAATTCACTCTAGACCACGTACTAGCGCTTTCTAAAATATGAAGGATGGAATTTTATTATATTCTTTTCTATAAGAAAACCAAGAATAAGAAATTTCATGTGATTCTATGTGGTGGATATTATCGTTCCCATAATGCTTATCTAGGTATTGATAGAAATACTAATACAAATGACAGACGATTTCCCCGGCTTGCGTCCCTATAAGACGATATGCATAATCTCCATAACAAACATTTGACCTTACGGTCGGGTGCAGAGTTATGATGCACTGAACAAGCAAGAAAGTTTGGGCCATAGTGTAATTTTTCAAAGTCTCTTTATACACGATCTGTGAATAATTTGGGCTCATTCCATTGATCCATTCGTGCCTAAATCAAAATTCCTTGGACCTGACAATGTGAATTAGATTAGGGTATCCCCAAATTTGCATTTTCAATACTCCCTCTTCGTGGGGGGACCTAAGTGCAAAAATTTAAAAGTTCACTCGTAGTATCAACAGAGACTCCAAAAATGATAAATAATCAAACTTATAATTCTCAAAAATGATAAATAAACAGACACAATCCCACGGAGACTTCTGAGCCAAGATCTAGTCATAATATAAATGCGGGATAAATACCCCAGTTCGGTGATGCCTCAAATAAAACTACATGATTTTGAAAATGATGGACGAATACCCTGGTTTGTTAATGCCCTGAATTTGAAAATTACAATGTACAATTTTGCATTTCGCACTGTCCCACCCTTTTGGAGGGACAAATGTGTAAAAACCAAGAAGTTCACCATTTGTGAAAAAATCAATTACGATCGAACCAGAAATTAATAAAGTTCATCAACAATTTTATTTCTAATATATTATAAAGCATTATTAAGGTCAATTATATTTATTTTATTCAAACGGGGGCCCATTTACTAAGCCAGTGGGCTGAAATGGTGAGGCCCAAAATCAGACATACCGGCGTTGGTCATATGCCGGCTCTTATGTCAGTCGGATCGATTAAGATGCGACGTCGTACTAGCTGAGTGGATTTTTTAAGGATTTATATTTTGAAAACTTCTTAAGGGCGTTAGAATTCTTTCAATTTCATTTTTTCACAGACATTGTTATGTATATGTGTTGGGTTTTCTCCCTAATTCTATAACTCTCCATTGATGGAAGGGGGATGTTTCTAGGATGATGGGTGATGAATCTAGACTGCCTTCTAGAAAGATTCTAGCATTTACTATGGTTGTCAGGGAGGTGGAAGAAAATTCTAGAGCTTGGTTAGTTCACCTATAAATAGAGGTGTTGGAGAATAGTTCATCATTCAATCTCATCCACTTCATTCCTGTTACTATCACACTTTTTTTCCATTTTTCATTTTCACCTTGATCACACAAAGAGGGAAATATGATTTTTTTTTCTTTCCATATGGTGTGTGTCTTATATGTTCTATGTTGTTTATTTTCATTTGTTCCTACAGATTAGGGTTCTAGAGTTTACACGATTCATTTCAACCCCTTGTTTTATGCATTGTCGCTTGGCAGTCGATCACACTTCAGGCTTTGTGAAGAATGTGCGACGTCGCACATTCATATTTTTTGTTCCTCAACTATGAATACGACATCGTAGTTATGTTGTTAACCAATCGGTTAAAGTGACATATCTGCGACGTCGCATGTTCATATCTACTCAAACTATTAATTAAACCAATTTCAATCAAACCAATTTCTATCTATCATTATAGATTTAATCGGTGACAATATGATTTCTTGGAATCATGAGCAGCAAATAAATATGGTGTGTTTAAAATGTGGAGATTTTGCTATATATGAACACAAAGTAAACATGGTGTGTTTGTCATTAAGTGTTTAACATGGTGTGTTTAACATTAAAATATAGTTAATATTATAAACATAGTTATACACGCCATGTTTCCTTGGTGTTTAAACACTGCATAATTTTGATATTTTAAATTATTTCCATCGACAAATCATACTGTGCACAAACTTAATGTGCAGTATATTGTTTAGACAAGTTGTGTACCAATTTAGGTGAGCAATATTTTGTTTTGAACGTAAATTATTTAATGTGAAGGGTTCAATTCACACCCTTATTTTTACTTCAATTCTTACACCAAATCCTAACCATCCATATAATCTAATCTTATGGTTGAGAATAGTTTACTAAAAATATATTTAATGAATTAGTGAAATTAGATTAGATGGATGGTTAGGATTTGGTGTAAAAACAAGGGACTGAATTGAACTCTTCCCTTATTTAATATTCTACTTTAATTATTACTAATTGCATTGACCAAATGCATATATGTAACGATTAAAATCATTATTGTGTGAAGACTTCATTAGGCAATATTATTCCGCATTTCGTACGTACGTTAACCCAAAATTAGTTTCCATTTAGCGAGGTCCTTCTTGGAGAGGACCTGAACGTTGGGGACACGCTCGATCTACTTCAACCTGGTCGATGGTTCTACGCCCCTAGTTTTCAATGTCATCATCCTACCCTATTAGTACTTAGAATTTGTAACAAATTATGAAAAAATCAGTAACATTAAGATTATTTTGTTCAATGTGATGTTTATTTAATTTAATCTTGAATGTATTTGTTTATTGTTTTTTATGTCATTGAATCATTAATATTTAACCTACCATATGTAACCAAATTTTTATGTTACAATCATACATAAAACTATAACAGACGTGTGTGTAATGATTAATTTCTTTCAACCATACTTAAAAGAAAAAATGTTTGTGTTCATCAATATTTTTTATTATATTATAATTTTTCACCGACTATATCCTTAGGAGGTGGACTAAAACAGTTCAAAAAATCTAAAAATGATACGTTGCCATTTGTTAGTGTTTTATGGATGAAATTATTCGTATTGGTCCTTGGCGGACTCATTTGTTATGCTAGCGGGCTTACATATTTTGGCCCATTGAGGCATGCGACATTGCTACACCCCCTTTTACTTTGGTTCATATATTAACCGAAGTGAAATATCTATTATTTACCTCATTTTTTTACCGAGGTAACAAATATTACGTACTTAAAAAAATTAACTGAGGTAAAAGAGCTTTTTTACCTCGGTTGTTTGAGCTTAGCCAAAAAACCAAGGTAAAAGGGGAAAATTAATAGGTCATGTTTCTTGTAGTAAGAATTGCAACCCAAGAATTAAGCATCCTTTCATAAGTGAGTCGAGTTGGAAGGAATTTTTAAGGAAACTAGCGAACAAAGAATCGATAACGAATTTACATTTAAATTATTAAATGTATATACACAATGGATACATATTAATGTTTATGTGCACGCTTACATTTGTTAGGTATACATGCTTATGCTTGAGTATAGTTTCATTTGTATCGGCAAATGTGATAAGATATCAAAAACGTCATTTATTATTATTTTTCTATTTTAATATTTTTAGGAGGTTAACATTATACTCTTTTTCCCATTGGGTTTTTTAATGAGGTAATGTGATCATTTTAGATTATTATTATTATTATTAATAAAGCCATAAACTCGGTCATGTTGACTTAGAAGAGTTTTGGTAATATTTTAATTAATGTTTTTGTTTTTGGACTGAATGGTTCGGCCATGTGGGCCTTAGAGACCAATTCGAAAATAATAAGAAGTCCATT
>JAULKJ010322548.1:0-10407 GCA_032355405.1 Rubia balearica
GATCTTCCAATTAGCATATAGGTCTAATGCATACCCTGAGAATATAATAGAGGATGTACTTGTGAAAGTAAATGATATGATGTTTACCGTGAATTTATACATTGTTGATATGGATGATTCATTCTCTGCTAATAAGTCCTTAATTCTTCTAGGAATACCATTCATGAAGATAGCGAAAACCAAGATTGATGTTGATAAGGGAATACTTAGCCTTGAACTTGATGGAGATATAGTTTCTTTCAATATTTTTGATGCTATGAAACATGCAGATGTCTCGAGTCTATGCTCTTGATGTGATTGACCCGTTGGTTGATGATTTTATAGAAAATTATTCTAGGGATGGAAAGCTTGAACATGTACTTTTCAATGGATGGGAGGACAAGGAAGTGATGTTTGAGACGGATGAGACTATTCGCAAAAACATATGCAACTATACTCCACCAAGGAAATCAACTCCCATCCACTTTTGGTCGGTATGCCCACACCGCCCGTTTCCGGATCAGAAACTCCAAAAATCAACTCCTAGTCACTTTTGATCGATAGGCCCATACCGCCTATATCCAGATCATAAATTTTAGAAATCAGATCCCAACCACTTTTGGTCGGTATGCCTATACCAACTATTTTTGGATAAGAAATTTCATGAATCAACTCTCAGCCACTTTTGGTAGTTATGCCCATACCGCCCAAAATCGGATCAGAAATTTCAGAAATTAGCTCCCAACCAGTTTTCATCAATATGCCCACACCGACTTGATTTAGATCAGAAGTGCAACATGTCTCTCAGCCGACATCAATCAGGATGATCATCCCACCTAACCTTGAACGCACTTTTCCTCCAATTGAGAAAGCACCAAAGGTGGAGTTGAAGAAATTACCTGAACATCTCAAATATGCATTCTTAGGGAAGAATCAGAACTTACATGTCATGTATCATGAGGGAATGAAGTTCTCTAAAGTTGAGGGGATGACACTTTCATTACCTCTATGTGGCTGATCTGAACAAGCCAACTGAGTCTAGCCTAAGACCTTAAATAAGGGCACTACTCGAGAGGCAACCCAAGATTTTTATTTTTGTTATCTCCATTAATTCTCTTCAAAAATAAAAAAAAATCATTAAAAAAATAATATTATTCATCCAATGTATTTTGATTTGTTTGGACTTTCAGGGTTCCAAGAAGATCTCCAAAAGATGAAGGAGAGTTTTGAAAGAAAACCAAATCTAAACCAATACATTAACTTCCAGCCTAAAATAGTCAAGATGCCCATACAGACCGAGATTCACTAGTTGACCCCAAGGCTTCTTAGCCACCCAGGGAGCATTTTATTTTTCCTTCTTTTCTTTTGTTATTAGTTGCATTTTAGTACATTTGTAAAGTAATTGCATACCATCATATTTTCTAATTCATTTGCATATGTTATCTCTTTCTTACACAATGAGGACATTGTATTGTCTAAGTGTGGGGTAGAGGTGTAACAAAATTAATTTATTTTTTTCATTATTGGAAATATAAAAAAATTAGAAAAATACAATACATAAATATTTTCACTTTTTTTAATCATTTGAGTCAAAAAGGTAGTCTTGAATTGAAAGTATGAATGGTTAAAATTAAAATTTGGTCTGTAGTATGATTGAGTGATTGTTTCCTTTTGTGAAAGAAATCATGGATTCCTTCTATATGTTCTAGGATGACAACTTTGCAATAAGTCATTTTGCTTTAAAAGTAGATATATTGTGAGAATTTGAGTCTTAAAGAGCAAAATCTGAAAAAATATAGGCATATATGACGAAAAAATGATGATAAGTAGCTTTTTATCTCTTTGTTGAGTGATTGTATTTTGGTATTCATTGTTTGGTTTGTACCATGATTTCGAGGATGTTTTTAATACTTGAGTATGAAAATGATAGAGGTATTTAAGAATGTGCCCCACTTAACTTCTACTATATATTTGCGTCCTTACATTGATCCCCTAGTTTGCCATGTTGAAGCCAGAAAACTTTCTTTGGTATTTTCAGTTACTAAATATTTAGTCAAGAACCTTAACCTTTTATTAACCCTCTGAGAATGTGTAAGTAATTTATATTGCTTGGGATATGAAATGGAATTTCTTGATGGGTTAGATATGATTGAGCTATTGTGTTAAAACATGTTGGAAGCATAGAGTATTTGAGATTTATATTCATAGGCGAAATGTATATATAGTTTTGGTATGATATTGTTGTTCTTGTATGCCCAGAAAATATTGTAAATGTGTGCCCAAAAAATAAAAAAATGGAAAAATTGAAGGAAAAAAATTGAAGGAAAAAATTGGGGAAAAAGAGGGGAAAAAATCTGATCAGCAGTATACTGGCTGTAAATTTTTGGAATTAATATGGGCATGGTTTAGTTCTTTGTAGTGATGTTTATACTTTGTTTCTTATCAATGTTTCATTTTCATTTGAAGTATGTACATAGAGGAGTATGAGAGTGATAATGATTTGCTTGCATATTCTTGTATTTTTAGCCTCGTATATCCTTTATTCTACCTCTTTGACCGCAACCCCATTACAACCTTGAAAATTCCTCATTTATTTGTACTCAAGTGTTCAATTACTACGGTGAAGATAGTAGTATATACAAATTTGTTGTGATGAGTATTGAATATGATATGTGTGAGTAACTTGATTATGATTTTGAGAGATAATGCGTGATCTTGGTGAGACTAGACTTTATTGCATATTTTTACTAGAAAGTGAGGATGATGTGATTTTATAAGCAAAGGTTGATTGTGTTTTATTTCTAACTGTGATGGTTTTTGATTTTAGGGTTGCTATAGTTTTTGTAGTCTCACGTTTACATTTATGTTTTGCATTTGCATATGCTCAGGGCTAGCATAATCTAAGTGTGGGGTATTTTGATTGGGTTGATTTTACTATGTGTTTTGAGTTGTTATTGAGCTGAAATGTTGAGTAAATCCTTAAAAATTTATGTTATTTGGGATCATATTGTTGTTTAGAGATGTAGAGGCTGAATTGTCAAGTTCCTACAGTTTGTGGTCGGTATGCCCATAGCGACCAATATTCCAGAAACATGAGAGAAGTGTCCATTTGTACTTGGAGATGGAAGAGGAGAGAGAGAGATGAAAATGTTGAAGAGAGATCATGATGAAGACTTTCAGGCTGAAATTATGCCAAGTCAAAATGGAGTTTAAGAATTTGAATTAATTTAAGACTCCTAAATTTTAGGAGAAGATATTCTATTATCTTTTTGAATTTTAAATAGATAAGGAAAGGAATATTTATTCCTTTTTGACAAATATGTTTTATCTATCTTTTGAGTGTAGTAATTTTCTATAGACTGAGATATCCATTTGTACGCATATAGATACGTACACAAGTAGACAGTCATTCACGCATAACAGTATTACGTTTTGGAGCTTTCAATCTTTTGTTGAGACAATTTTCATCATTATTTTTATGTTTTTTGGAAATTAATTTAATCATGTCTTCTAGCTAAATTCATCTTTTCCGATAAAGATCAAGAAAGTATTGGCATCGATTCTCGTGAGATCTAATTAGATTTTATCCTTTGATTGTATGCTAGCATCTGTTGTTTTTTATTATAATGTTTATGATTCATTTCATGTTATTGAGTTGTGCGCAATATTTGATAACATGTTAGTTAATTTAATGCCAATTGAACCAATCATCCGTAATTGTGATTTCAGTTAGATCAGTGGAAGGAAACAATAGTCTTAATTTAATAATCCATCATCAAAGTTTGTTGATTATGAATTGGATCTTTCTCATTCTAATGCTGCTAGCATATTAAATCTATAGAGCGTCTATTAGGTTATATGTTAGTTAGAGAAATAGGTAGTGAGGCGTCCTCCTGATTATCGACAAGGTAAGGAAAGATTGGTTTCTTAACACTATAACCAATTTGTGTGCATGCATTTAAAGTCATCTTTCATCAAGGACCAGGATAGAAAGCCAATACAGAATTAATCGAAACCAGAATTTTCTAATCATAGTTGAATCTTTTTGTAATTTGTAACAATTTTCGATTCTCGTTTTTACTCAATTTTTAGTTTTTCTTATTCACTACCCTAATATGGTTACCTTGGTTACAAATTCGCAACATAAAGATTAAGGAAAAATCTCACCAATATCTTGGAAAAGGAACTTGCTCGCAACTATATTGGTCAGTATGCCCATACTGATAGCAAAATCCTGAACTGAATTTTTTGGCTTAGAGTTCGATTTATTTTTGGTGTAAATGACACCCCAGTAAGTTAAGGTTTTCCACAGTAGAAAATGTTCAAAATATAAATTATGTAGCAAACAACACACACAAGCGTCACCAAGTGTCACCAAGTGTGTACTCATTTAAAGAGGGGAGTGGGAAGGGTGTTTGAGTAAAAATCTATCAACTACAAGTATAGTAATAAAATGAAACTAACTAGCATGCGAGACTAATAAATGAGTGTAAATGTAATGATAAGGAGATTTTGGGGCATTGGCTTTACATGTTTAGCAAATGAATGTTATCCTCAATTCATATTCACATAATACAAGTATGTCATATTCTAATGCTCGATTACACCTTCTGGGGAGCTTGAATCCTTAGGAACTACCACCAAACTATCACTTCAATTGGTCCACCCCCACAACATCCTCGCCTCCTTCCGAATTAGCTAGAGGTGCGTTGCCACTGGCCACAAACTAGCCCTTAATCTAGAGGTTAATATACCCGTGAACGCGTAGTAGATTAAACTCGAGAGTAGCATGACACCCCAGAACCCAACTTAAATACACCCATTCTAGGAACATCTTGTGCCACCTAGAATATAAGTACCTCATTATTGCTCTCCAGGATTTCATTGGCCTAGGGGCCACAAACTTGAAAAGTGACCTCCAAGACTAACCTATAACCTTAGTCTGATTCAGTAGAAAGATAATTGCGGACCCAATAATTTTCAACTTACGTTTATTAGTCATAAGTTACTCTAATCGCATCCTTAAGCCTAATCCAGTTCAGTAATCAACAATTATGCCTAGTTGTCGCTCCTAAATGTAACCTTCATGTTGACTAATAACCAAATCGATTAGAAAAAATATTTCGGAGATCATTCTCAAGCCTAGCTCTAAGTCATGATAATCATAATTAATCATAAGCCCTAATATTAATCATGTAATAATCATAAGCATTAAACACATGCAATAATGATAATCAAAGCATTGAATGGGAGGAATCTAAAATCTCACAAATTATACATGTTTAACAAATGGTCTCAAGCATAAATCTAGCCTAATATAAGAAAATCCATAACAAATAATGGATTAAACACGTTCAACATAGAGAAATAAATTTAGAGATAGTGGTTTTTGCCCAGAAGTCTGCCTCCTTACCCATTGGATAAATGAGTGCTTTTATACATTAGAAGAGAGAAAGAAAAAGTCCACACGAAAAACCCTAGTCAAAGTGCCTGGCATGGACCATGATAGAAAATACGGCACATGCCCAAGTTCCATGTACGGTACTTACATATTTATACGGTCTGCTCCATAGGGTTTTGGATTTCTAAAAAAATATAGGTCGTGCATATTTGTACGGGTCATTCCCGGGGAATTGAACTTGTGACTTTGAAAATAATGAAAAATACATATTTCCATGGTCCGTTCTCCGCGACCTTCATTTCCATATTGTTTTGACTTTTGTAAAACAAAGATTGTGTCTATTGGCATGGTCCATGTTCCTATGCTCCAATACAGACTTGGAAACTTTCAAAAAATACGGTATGTGTTCTTGACCTTCAACGTGCCATTTTCTTCTTTTCTTTCTCATTTTACTTCCTAATTGAAGCAATCTTTTACTAGTGAATTAGTCATCTTCATTCTACTACCATCCTTATTAATGTCTTTCTCTGATGATTGACCCAGAAAACACACTAGGTAATCAAATGCTACAAAATGGGGAATTAGGGTGAATAACCACACTAGCTGATTCTAACCACATATTCCATAAGTTTACTATACCTTGGATTCTTAACTTTGGAGCTTCATATCACATGCCCAACACCAAGGTTCTCTTCATAATATTACCTCTGTTGGTGTGATTTTACCTGCTGGAACCATATCTACTATTGTGCAAAATGGAAATTTAAACTTTGGAAACATTGCTCTTTCTTATGTTCTGTTCATTCCAAAATTGCATTGCAACTTATTATCTTGTGCTAAGTTACTTGCTACCTTAAAATTTCTAGCTCCGCTTATCAAGTATTATGTGTGCTACATGAAATTATCTCGAGTAAAGTGAAGGCATGGGTGAACAGTTGAGTGTGATTTATTGGCTTCACACATTCCGGGAATTATTCCCACTGTCTTCACGATCGTTACCGATCATCTCCTCCGTCTCCACGCCTACTATCTTCACACTTGCTGTCTCTGCCAGTATGTGTCGTCAGTGATTTGGACATTCATCCACTTTGTTGTTGCTTTGCATTTCAATTATTCATTTTAGTTCTACTAATTTTAATACACATTTTTTCCTTTCTCCATATTTCAAAGAGCAAAAAAGTCTAGGCATAGTTTTCTATTAAGTTCAAATAAAACTAGTCAGTCATTTGAATTGATTTATTGTGATGTTTGGGGGACTTATAGCTCACCTTCCTATAGCGGAGTTTATTAGTTTTTAACCTTTGTTTATGATTACACCCGAGCTTTCTGGTTTTATTTATTAGTTGCTAAGTTAGATGTAGCTACTAGATTTAAGGAATTTTGTGCCCTTGTTAGTACTTAGTTCCGCTGCACTGTTCGACGAGTCTAGGATGATAACATGGTAGAGTTATTTCCTCTTTGATCATTCTATTCTGAAACCAGTATTTTATTTAAAATTTCTTATGTTGATACGCCGCAGTAAAATTGTCGGGTCTAGTACAAACATCTCTATCTTTTCAATATTGCTTGTGCATATTGTTTCCAAGCTCATCCACCGATTGATTTTTGGGGAGAACGGGTTCTTTCCCCGACTTACTTGATCATTGACACACCTACTCCATTGCTCACGGTGAAACTTCTAACCTGATGTTGTATGTTCGAGAACTGAACTACAGTTTTTGTGTGTGTAAGGCTGATTGTGTTTTGCTTCCTAAGTTAAAAGGAAAAGGGGTAAATTTACTTCCCGTGGCCGTAAGTGTATATTCCTTGGTGATGCATAAAAGTCATTCCAGGTTTGAAATCGGCCCACGACAAGTCTCATCATCTTTAAGTACCTGCAAATGTCCATGTTGTGGCCCCTCGAGAAAAAGCTCTGACACTCAAGTCAGTAATTTTATTGCCTATGCATTTTGGGAGTAAAAAGTCACTTACCTTGTCAGGTGTTCTCTGTATTTATTTTTAGGGTTTCGATCATATGATCGTGGCTCATTTCTTGCGCTCCCCTCTTTTAGATCGTGGTCCAGTAGTGGGTGTCGATGCAAGTAGTTATTTTTGCTATTTTCATGGTTGATTAGTTTGTGGCGATGTGGCATTATCATCCTTCGTGGATTTAGCTAACTAGTTTGATGCAGCGAAGCTAGCTACTACTCCGCTAGCTCAGCTTTAACTGATTAGGACTAGGTAGGTTAGATATATACCATAACCCCCAGTCACAGAGTCGTGAGAAACGAAGTGTAGGGTAACTGTTATTACGATATGATCAATGTAATATTTGAAGCGAAGTAATTTATTGAGATAATATTTATAAGATTAACCAGGTTTAAAAAATGTGGTAGGAGCGAAGTTGAGAAAGATTTCATGGATAGAAAAATGTATGTGTAAGAATTCAAAATGTTTTGGTCGCAAATGCATTAAAATGTAAATTTCTGGTAACCGATTAATATTCTTATAATTTTGGGAACTGGTTAGTAATGAATTGAAAACAAGGAAATGATTTATGTATACATAAAAAACCATGTGGAGTAATCACTACGAAGTGTGTTTTCCTATATTAACGTGTGACGATTCTGATTGTCAACTAACACAAGCAATTAATTGCATAAAAAGGGTACAATTTTAGGGAAGTAATTTTTATCGTTTTTTATTCTGTGATAGTTCTATCAAAGAAGATGCATATCAAACAGATTCATCATCTTCTTCCTATCTAATCAAAACTATCAGAAGTTAGTGAACGATTCGTGATTTTGAGATATAATTTATTCTTCTAGCATTTTCTACTTTGATAAAATGGTCAATGTTCGTGCTAAGTTTTCATCCTCAAATTATAACCCTAATGTTAATGGTAGTGAGGCAACCGCAGTGAGATGCATGTTAATAATGAGGTTGTCACTGAGGAAGATGATATAGGGGAAGAAAAGGGTAGTCAGGTACTCGAGGATGGGCAAAGTGTTATAACTGAAAATGATATAGCCGCAGTGAAAGAGCAGAAATCCTTTTTAATGATGGTGAGATCAGGATAGCATGTGTAAGGGAGAGAGTATGGAACCCTCTTATTGGGCACTTTTTGGTGTATGAACACCATGTGTTAAATGGACTGACCCTATCCATTTTGGATTTTGTGCTGCGTGTGTTGGAGACTTATGGTGGTTCTCTTGCTCAGCTTCATCCCCGGGGTTTGTCCACAGTTGTTGGTTTCAGGGAAGTGTGTAGGAGGGCAGGGAAAACGTATAGCGTGGAATTTTTCTCTAAATTTTATCAACTTTGGAGGTTGAAGAGAAGTGGGGATTGGTTCACTTTTTACCTAGGTATTCTCGAGGTTCAAGTTATGCAGGATTTTCCCATCAATTGTGGGGTTTAGAAGGATAGGTTTATGTTCATTAAGTGTTTTGAAGGCAACTCTATGCCTTTGTGGAATACTTTTGTGCCTTTGGATAAGCACTTTGATAAGGGATGAAGGTTGAGGAAGGAAAGTTGTAATGTGAAGGAATTGACTGCCTATTCGATATGAATAGGGAGGCCTAGAGGGAAGAAAGGTTTCCACCTAATCTCTTATTTGAGTTATTAGGGTTTTATGTGTGTATAGTATTTTTATTTCGTGTTCATCCTTATTGATACTTTGATTGTTTCTAGGTATGACGATGTTGTGAATAACAGTGAAAGCTCCCGTCATTCTAGGTAAGGGAGAAGAAGATCGCTATGATGAGGGTGCTGAGCTGGATCATGAGCGCTGTAAAAATGGGTGTGATGATCTTAAGTTTAAGGGTAAGGAAATGAAAGAGCGAGTTGGCGAAGGGGCAAAGTATTCGTCAAGAAGAAGCCAAGTTAAACGGTTGTTGGAAGAGCTCCTGAATACGATGAACGATGGTGCTACTCATCCAGATTATCCGTGCATGCTTATGAATAAGATTGTAAAGACCCAGATATTGTACAAATTCTTTGCAGATATATAATTCAAATACTCCACAATTGTAAGTGATTTCTGAAGAAAAATATTTTCAAAAAAGAAGAAGAAGTTACAATTAGATAATCTAACCAGTGCAGTAAAATGTACAAGCATATTTGTACACCAGTCTCAAAATAACTAGTGCAACGATTGACTATACAAAACATGCACCGATATATAATAAAAATGGGTCCGAAATTTGATAGTAACATATCGATCTCCAAAACCAATTACTAACACAAGATAACAAATTGGACAAGCATAATCCCCTCACTAAAACTGATTGAATACAAACAACCGCTGCAGAGGTAACACCGATACAGAAGTTGCTTTATCGGTGTTCAAAACGGCCAACCTAGCTATACTTAAGCACCAATTTTTTAAGTGACTAAATAATTGATGCTAGATCCCTTAAAACTGGTGCCTATGGAAGGTCTTCGAGTAGTAATATACATGCCCCAATTCCAAAGAGACAGTGAGGAGAAATCCGAATCAAAATTGTATTATACGAACTTATGGAGATACCGTTTTTCTAAGAATGTAAATCAGGTTGGTAGACTTTGGTCCATAAGGATGTTGAGGCCAATTTTATTGATAAATCGATTAAGTTGGTCCCTAAAACTTTTTGGGATCAAGTTAGAGATAATTCTACGCATTATAAGTGATTTCTGTACACTGAAGAAAAATATTATTAGGAATTAAAATGAAGGGTCTTAGTCTCCTGAATTGAGGAAATGGTTTTTACAGGTTAAATGGAGACGAACTTGATCTTTAGTTGGGGAGTTTCATTTATTTTGTTTTCATTGCCTTAGATAATTGATCAAAGGTGTTGATGGGTCATTTTGTGTGCGTATCTTTCGATACTTCACTGTGTTTGTTCTGATGGTAGACTCGGATCGATTTATCGTGGCTACACAATGGCAATACAGTGAAAATCACTTATCCTCCTCATGCCCTTCTCATTGCCACATATACTTTTGCTCAGTATTGTAATATTGATTAGGGCCTATGTGTATATCTGTCTTTATGCCATTGAGACCTTGAT
>JAULKJ010322566.1:0-10407 GCA_032355405.1 Rubia balearica
CGACTTGATTCCCTTCTCTATAAATGTGCTCAAATACGATGTTTGATCGCTGAAGAAGAGGTTGAATGTCTCAAAGCTGCGGTTTGCACTTCCATGGAGGCTTTGCTTCCTGCCTCATGATCTTGATAGCCTGCAAGGAATCACTTTCAACAATTAGAGGTAGTAAATGATGGTGTATACCCACCTGTATAGCCTTAATTAAGGCAGAGAGTTCAGCAAGAAGTGGATCTTCTGCCGTAATCCAAGAACACCCCAACCGAATGACATTTGCAGCAGAGTCCCTAAAGATGTAACCCATGGTTGGTCTGGTATTCGACTTGAAAGCTGCATCCACATTAAGCTTGTAACCCTGCAATGGAGGATTCCAGAATACAAGAGAAAGTATGTTCCTAGGTTTGTCTATCCATGTGTGTGATAAACCTCTTAAATTCAAATCTTCAGTATCCTTAGACTTCACTAAAGGACGCAATGCTAGTATTTGAACAGATAAGGAAGTAACCTCCTTTAGCATAAAGTCAATATCATAAACCGACCCTTGGAAAAGGTAATGATTCTTTGATTTCCAAAGAATCCAGCAAACCACAACCGAGTGCACATAAAGAATTCTGAACTTAGTAGAGGAAAAAACTGGAACAGACCAAGTCCATGACAGTCTATAAAAATGTGATCAAAATCCCTCACAAGAAGATTCATAATTGAGCAAATATAAGTCCATAATTTCTTGGCTATGTGGCATGTGTTAAAGAAATGAGTTAAAAAATCCATACTGTTGCAGTGTGGGCATTTTGACACACAAACAAAACCTAATCTCATTAAAACATAATTGAAAGGCAAAGCATAATTGAGCAAGGTGATCATATACATCATCATCAGAATCTGAAATAGAAAGCTATAAACCTTGATAATCACCCAGTCTCACAAACTGAGGAAATCACCACAAAAATCACTGCAGTAAAGATAACTGAATTTCCAAACCAATCCACAGACACTATCCTTCCCTAACCACCGGAATCCCCACTAAAGGTCTCTCATCTGCTAAGCTATTCAATCGATTTGATATCCTCCAGGAGGAAGAACTTAATATCATTTGCTTAGAATCAGCTCAGTCCCAACAGGCAATGAACCATGAAACTGATGCACATGGCCAATTTAAGAGACCCAATCACAAAGTCGAAGTACCACACCTTCCGCCCACATCAGACTCAGAGGCTGATACTGAATATAGAAGCAAATCCCACCGACACTAAAATTGGTCCAAGCAATTCAGAAAATCAGGAACCATAACGGACACAACATTCTAATGATCTTTAATCCAGCAAGCCAGAAGTCAACCTACAAGCACGTCACATGATCCAAAACCAAGAAGACGATGTCTAAAACGATGAGAAAGATATGGAGGACAACCAGGAACTCGGGGATTTCAAAACTGCGCTTTCATCTCCCCAGAAACAACTCTACACTGCTACCTTCTCAGATGACACCATTTGCAGAAACAAAAAATCTCTTAACTCCCCATAATTTCACTTTATCTCACTTCAGCTAAATCTAAGTGATGATGATATCCTGCAGGTACATGGAGACAAAATTTGCAAAACAAAGGACAACATCCTTCAAAGAAGTTTGGCAGGTCAGAAACAAAAAAGAAATACATGAAGCATACTTGGACACAAATGAATCAACAGAGAAAAATCTGGATGATGAGGCCGAGGACTTCACAGACTTGGCCACGAATCAAACTTCTGATAGCAATAATGCTCCTAAAACGAGCTCCAAGTTAGCTTTAAAAAGAATTTTAAATGGTAGTAAAAACACTTATCTGGAATGTTATAGGCCTATCCATCTCTGAAAAGAGTTTAATCAGTTATATATATATATATTATATATATATATACTGGATTTTTTAGCTGTTATAGAACCTAAGGGCAATGACTCACAAAAGGTTAGGTACCAAAAAGCTCTTTGTTTCAGAAACCTACTGGAGTCTGATCATGATAAAATTAGGATTTTTTCTGTGATGGAATCCATGTACATTTAGTCACCACGCACACTCACTACCTACACTTAACCATATCTGGAAAAAATGTCTGAATTCAGTTTCCAAGCATTCATCGTTTACGCCCTACAAACAAGACAAGAAAAAATGGAACTTTATAACAATTTTACACTAATTCCTCTCCCTGCCAACCTTCATTGTAGGATACTTTAATGTTATAGAAGTAGTCATGAGTATTTAGGTCCCAGACAACCTGATCAAAACTCAATCTCTGATTTTGATCAATTCATAAATGACCCCATCCTCATTAAGGTCAATACTGTAGGAAATCTTTTTACCTGGTCAAACCAGAGACAGGTAAACCCAACATGAAAAGGTTAGATAGAATCTTAGCATACAATCTTTTCTTCCAAAAGTTTAACTCTTCCTTAGTCCAAGTTCTTAACCGAACCTCCTCAGATCACTCCCCGCTCCTTTTTCTAATCTAAGATTAACGAACCACATATCCAAAATCATTTATATTTCAGGGTATGTGGCATAACAGAACTTATTTCTTAACTATGGATGAAAACAATTGGAACCAGCCTCTAGAGTCCCAATGTTAGTTAGGTCTAGCTATTAAGCTTAAGAGACTAAAAAGAAATATTAAAATCTAAAACACATCAGTATTCGGTAATGTAGGTGATAACATAAGAAAGCAGAACATGAAGTGCCAAGTGGCAATAATGGAAAAAACATATGATGTCACTCATACTCTAGATAACGGGATCATATTGAACCTAGCCAGGGTAAAGCTTACAAGGGCCATCTCAGAAGAAAACATCTTTGACAAACAAAAATCTAGAATGAAATGGATAAAAGATGGTGACTCAAACTTAAGATTCTTTCACAATTCAGTAAAAAAAACCATTCTAGATTATCAGTTTTCAAAATAAAAGATGATAGTAACCAGTGGATTGAAGGCCAGTAGGAGTTATATCAAAACCTGCTTTAGAAGATAATCCAAACATAACAGGTTACAATCTAACCTTCCTTCTAAATGCTATCAACCTTGTAATCTCTGACTTGAAAATCAGAGAATGTTGCAGCCATTTACTTGAGAAGAAACTGAAAAAGCTTTTTTTTAACTGAGCCCGGATTCAGCCCCAGGGCCAGATGGATTCACAGGCTCATTCTTTAGTGAAGCTTGGCCTTTCATTCGTATTGATGTTTGGAATGCAGTCAGGGAATTCCAGGTGGGAGTTCCCATTCCAAAATCCATAGGAAGTTCATTAATAGCCTTAATCCCAAAAAAGAAGCTTCCATCCGCTTTTTCCGAATACAGGCCTATTAGTTATTAACTTTATCAATAAAGTTATAGATAAACTTCTACTTGAAACCATGTCTTCACTTATCTGAGAACAGCAGTCCACTTTTCCTTCAAACAGGGATATTACGGATAACATACTCTTAATGAAAGAGGCGGTAAGATATCTTGATAGAAAGGAATAGTCACTGAACCTCATCATAAAGCCTGATATGAAGAAGACCTTTGATAGGGTCTCTTGGGCCACCCTAAATACACTGCTCCTTAGGTTAGGATTCCATGGTCACATAGCTAGGCTGATTATTAACAATCTGAATGCAGCTTGGTTCTCAATTTTGATAAGTGGGAATCCACATGGTTATTTTAAACCATCTAGAGGCCTCAAACAGGGGAATCCACTACCCTCCTTTCTATTTAAGGTACTCATTAAGTTGTTAACTAGGAATTTGAGAATCCAATTTAACAATGGAAACATTGCAAAATTAAGGACACCAGGAATAGCTGCATCTTTAACCCAGTTCTCCTTCGCGGATGACATGGTTTTGTTCATGAAAGGCACAACTAATAAAACATATCCTAACCTCCATTCTGCAGCTTGTTTGGGCTGTTACAGCCCCTACAAAGCACATAATCTTAAAAGTTCAGTCCCTGCTCAGCAATTTTCTGTGGGGGAAAACTGATTTTTGGAGAAGAGACATTGGATTTCTTGGCAAAGAATTTGCCACCCAACAGAGGAAAATGGCTTGGGGATTAGATGTATGAATCCAATAATTGAACAAAAGCTTGAAAAGCTTGAAAAAGGAATGGAAAACTGCAGTTATGGAAAGGAAACTTTTGGGAAAATTTTCTAATTTCATAAACTTAGATAACTGAATACAGAGATGATCTTATATACACATAGATCACTAACTGATTAACTAACTCAACTAATAGCTAATCTAACTAATTGTAAACAGAAAACTAACTAATCTCAAAACATCTAGAAGCTGCGGTTGCTTCTTCTCCAAACCATCTAGAAGCTGCGGTTGCTTCTTCATCATAGGAAGTTGTGTGGTGTGGTTTCCTGCAGCAAGTTATAACTTGTACAGCTTTGCAAATTCATTTTACGACGACACCATCCTGGATCTATGTTCATCGTGTGCCTTTGCTGGCTATGAATGAGGAATCGACGAAGCTAATTGGTAATGCTATAGGAAAATATGTGATGGTTGAAAGGGATACGATCAATTGTTGGCCCGTATATGTTGATAAAGTGTGACATTGATATTACAAAATCCTTGAAACGGGTGCAGATAGTTGGCCTCTCTGGAGAGCAGATGCAACAGTATGAGAAACTTCCTAAATTCTGCTCATATTATAGAAAGCTGGGACATGGACAAATAGAATGTGACACTAGAGCACATGCACCGATGGCGGATCGCGAAACTGTACACTACTCCCCATTTCTAGGCGTAAACGCTAACATGTCACCGTACCAAACTGCTTGGAGGAGAAGGCCGAATGCACATGCCCCTGCAAGGGATATGGAGAGGAGGAATTCCCCGGTTCGAAGGCAAGAGGACGATAACAGTAATGACCATGCATGTGATAGCTTTTAGGGGTTAACTAGGCGTAATACTCCCTTCGTTCTAGATAAATTGACACAATTATTTTTTTATCGATATTTTATGCAAGATGAGATGGAAGTGATGATGGAAAATAAAGAAAGGTATTTTGGTAATGAAAGAGTTGACTAGTAGATTTAGTCAAACTTTTTGTGGGATCATCTAGCATATGTATAAGCTCATTTATTGCCACTTTAAGCTAAATTGTGTCAATTTCTATGGGACAGAAGAAAATAGAAATTGTGTCAATTTCTCTGGGACGAAGAGAGTATAATTTTAACGGGTGAGCAGGAATACAAAGTTTAATGCAAAAGGCTCCGGGATTGGTTTATATTATGGTCGATGCAAATACGGTGGCGTGAACCATATCCTCGTCCGTAAATTCCGTGTCGATCCCGATGCAACAAGGCAACACCCAAAGTCTGGAAACACGCATGCAACCAAAGCTTAGGATGCCACCAGCCCCGAAATTCTTTGAAAACATAATTTGGAAGCCTAATTTGGATGGCATACCGGATACGTTTGGCGGCAAGCTGCTTATCTCCTATCCGAAACTTAATTATAAGGATGGAGATAATAGCATGCCGGATGAAAACGTTCCGTGGAATTCCCAGGAGATGACCACCCTCTGGAGACTTGGTTAATGAAAATCAGACACTGCAAAGAAAGCACTGTTGGTCGTGATAAAAAAATGAGGCTCCACCCTGGAAGATGAGCAATGTTTTAGCTGATCCACTGAGCCCAGCAATGGTACACGCGCCGATTGAATTTTCATCTGCCGCTGGCAGAATTATGAAACAAATGGAGAAGAGTTGAAAGATAAAGAAAACGCCAAAGATGAAGCCAAAAAATAAAGACTGTAGGGGAAAAGCCGAGACAAAGAAAATGTCGGGGCCGAACGAAAAGAAAGCTGGAACTTGGAGCCCCGGCCCAGGGAGTTTTAAAGAAGGAGAACATGAAGAAGAAGCAGAAAAATAGTCTCGAGGAGCATCTGTGACCGTGGTAGGTCCGAGTATTACACAGGCAGTGACTGGCGATGACGACCAGTCCTGCCCAGGCCAATGAATATCCTCAGCTGGAACTGCCTTGGGTTTGGAAGAGATCGAGCAGTTCAGGAACTGCGTACCATGGTATGCCTGAAATATCCTGTTCTTATTTTTCTTAGTGAAACTAAATGCTCAGTAGGTGTTATTGATAATTTAAAGTCTCAATTGAATTCTTTTGGTGTGGTTGTTGCGTTGCAAGGCTGTTTAGGCGGCCTGGCAATGTTATGGAGTAAGCATGTAGTAGTAGATTTGAAGTTTACGTCGAGTCATTTTATAGATGTATTTCTTATAATTTCTGGAAGTCAAGTTTGGGTTACTGGCTATTATGGAGAACTAGAAGTATCAAGAAGGAGAGATGGTAGGAATTTCAGCAACTTGTCTCGGAACCCGATATTCCGTGACTATGTCTTGGAGACTTCAATGAAGTCGATCAAGAGCAGAATGGAAGATTGATGCTTTTCGAGCGGCACTCGATTTTTGTGGCTTGTTTAATTTCAGATACACAAGGATGAAATTCACCTGGAGCAGATTGGCAGCAAGACCGGATACGAAGCGAGCCAGGTTGGATTGAGCGACATGTAACTAGAGCTTCTATGACAAATTTCCGTGGTCTTCTGTACATGTACTACTTGTGGTTTACTCCAACCATATGTGTTTGCATGTAAGAATACAATAGCGAGATCCCATGGCACACCATCAGAGAAGGAGGAAGTGGTTATTCTTTGAGGCACACTGGATTAAATCTAGCGATTCTGGGAAAAATGGTGGAAGAGACAAGGAATGAAACGGATGCTCCGTTACCCCCGGAAAATAGAAAATTGCTCCCTCGGGTTGATGAAATGGGGAAAGACAGCGTTCTCGGACATACCAAAGAGGATTGAGGAGATAAAGAAGGCCATTATGGAGCTTGAGAGTGGCACTATCACGCAAGAGACAAAGCAAAAAATAGTCTCATTGCATCAGGAGTATGACTTGTTGTAAGATGCTGAAAGCATAAGGTGGAGACAACGGGAGAAACAACACCGGTACAAGGAGGGAGATAGAAATACAGGCTTCTTTCACAAATTTGCTTCAAGAAGGAGAGCGATGAATCACATGGAAGGCTTGAGAGATGAGAATCTGGAGCTGAAGACTAATAATGCCAGCATTGAATGAATCATTGTAGATTATTATGGAGGAATTTCTCTTCATCGGCACCTTCGATGGAAGCCATCCGACAAGAAGTTAGCCGCCTACAACCAAGAGTCACATGTGAGATGGCCGATCGCCTTCTGCGACCATATACGGAGACTGATGTGGCAATGGTAGTGAAATAGATGCACCCGTTCAAACTGCCAGGACCAGACGGTATGAGCCCTATCTTTTTTCAAAAGTTCTGGCATATTTTTCGGTCTAATGTCACGTATTTTTTTTCTTGATTTCCTGAATAATAGTGTCTTTGAGCCATCTTTCAATTACACACACATTGTCTTGATACCAAAAATTATGAAGCCGGAGTTGATCACTCAACTTAGACCCATCAGCTTGTGTAATGTGGTTTATCGACTTGCATCAAAAGTGGTGGCCAACAGATTTAGACCGATGATCCTGAAAATCGTCTCTGAGTCACAGTCGACTTTCATCCATGGAAGACTGATAACTGGCAACATTCTTATTGCTCATGAGTTCCATCAGACTATGAAGAATAGGAGAACCGGCACGCTAGGGCACATGAGTATAAATATGGATATATGTAAGATGTTTGACAGGATTGATGGGAATTTGTATGTTGTATGCTAAAGGCGATCGGCTTCCCTAAGCCTTTCATTAGTTTGATCCGACTGTGCTTATCAACGATTTCATTTTCATTTATCCTGATTGGAGAAGAGATGAGACTTCTTCACCCGATGAGAGGACTTAAACGGAGGGCTCCTCTATCTCCATATCTTTTCATCATATACTCAGAGATTTTCTCTGGACTTCTAATGAATCTCATGTGCTCCGGAAAGATCAAAGGAATTGGCGCATCCATATTTGGTCCCAAAATATCTAATTTATTCTTTGTAGATGACACCCTATTATTTGGATAGACAGCGGAGAAGGAGGCAAAACATCTCCGTTGGGCTATCACTCTGTTTGAAACGTTCCGAGGCAAAGAATAAATGCGGATAAATCAGGTATCTTATTTAGTCCTAACACGACTGAGGAGGCAAGGGCAAATGTATATGACATTTTAAAAATTCCTAAAGTTGATTCCTATGGCACCTATCTGGGTCTTCTCTTGAAGATTGTCCAATGCATATCAGATATTTTTTAAGGCTTGAATGATAAAATTAGGCAGAGAATTGATGGATGGAGCGAGAGGAACCTTTCGAAGGTAGGGAGATTCTTATAAAATCAGTCCTACAAGCCATTCCAACTTATGCCACGAGCTGTTTCACCATTCATGACGTTGTCCTTGATGACATACGGAGTATGATTACTAGGTTATGGTGGGGAGATGCCATGACGGGAAAAATTCCCTGGGTTTCCTGGGAAAGAATGACACATTCAAAAAGGAATGGAGGGTTGGGTTTTCGGGACTTAAGAGCTGCTAATATGGCTTTATTGGAAAGTAGGCGTGGAGGCTCCTCATAAACCTAGACACTCAGGTTGCAAGGGATTTTAAGGATAAATATTTTCCCAATTCTAGAATTTTGAAGTGGTATGGGGGACATCGACCGTCATGGCCTTGGAGAAGTATTCTCAAAGGGGTGGACTTGCTCAAGATCGGGTGTTGCAAAGAGCTTAAATCAGGGCTTCAGATGAGCATCTGTCATGAACAGTGGCTGCAAATAACGGAAAATATTTATGATAGCATACCAGCGATGTTGCCGAAGGTACAAGATTTGGTTGATCCTGAAACTGCCGTAAGGAGAACATGCCCGCTAGTTTCAGATGGTATATAGATCATTGGTGCTGGCACCAAGTTCCTGCGGGGAAATATTCATCTAAATTGGCGTACCACGTTCTAGTTGAATTGCCTCGATCTTGGCGTTATAACCAACAGGCGGTGGATGATGATGCAAAGAAAACATGGCGAAAACTATGAAAGCTTCGCTTTCCACAGAGAGCCAAACATATGGCGTGGAGACTCGGCACATATTTGCTTCGAACTACAGAAAATCTACACAAACGGATGATAGTTGTCACTGATTCTTGTGCTTTATGTGACGCTGGAGACGAAACAATGTCCCATCTCTTCTTCGACTGCAGGTACGCAAAGAAAGCAACGAACTTGCTTGCCATTCAAGCAACCATTGACGCAACAAAGATGAACCGGAGTGATCACTTGTTCAGAAAACTGATCATGACCTGCGATGAAGAGAGTGCTGAATTGGTGGTGATGGTCTGTGATGGGGTTTGGTTTCAAAGAAACCAAAAAATCTTTGAAAACAAACTTCTGTCTCCGGAGTTGTTGGCGGCAGGAATCGTAGCAAACCTGAGAAGTTTCTAGGAGACGAATCAATGCCCTGAGCGTGCTTCGGAAGAGATGCATACTCATGCTTTACTTCGTTCGCCAAAGAAAGGACATAAGATCCTCTTTTATGCAGGAATGGCGGATCATATGGTCACGGCAGGACTGTTGCAACTGGATGGGGAGGGCAAGTTTGAGGGTGCGATGGTGTCCAGAACCATGGGAGTTAGCGACCCAACTCAGGCAGAGGCGTTAGCCTTGTTGGAAGCCATAAAATGGCCAACAGAAGCAAATACCAGTGAAGTATGGATTAGGGGCGATGCATTGGCGTTAATCCGTATGGTACGGAGTGATGTCGAGCCATTACTTTCTTGTGTCGGAGTTATTAGCCAAATACAGAGCCTTCTTGATGAAACAAGAGTGAACTTGCCATGTTGGATCCCTAGAGATAGGAATATTCTAGCTCATACGCTCGCTAACTTTTCAAAGTCGAGCGAGTCTCATTTACATGTATTGGCCACATCCTCAGAATTCTTACTTTCAAACGATACTGGACGTTACCAGTAGTATGAAATGAAATTTTACTTTTAAAATAAAAAAGTTTAGAGAGGAGTGGGTTTAATGGCCAACTTCGTTCGCACTTGATAATTTCCCGAACACGGATTTTGCACCAATCTCGCACAAAGCATGCACATCTTCCATGAGAGCTTGCTCGGAAGGGGGTTTTGGAAAAAGCTGGACGCTGCATGGGGTTTTTTATTTAAGTTGGATAAAGAAGGGGGAGGGTGCATTTTTAAAATGCGCCCTCAAGGAATTTTGTTTTCTTTAATATGCAGGAAATTAAAAAAGAGAGGGCGCATTATAAAAATGCGCCCTCATGATAATATTTTTTTAAAATGTACGCAGCTCGGATTTTTTTTAAAGTAAAATAGACCTCATAAAATTTTGTTTTCTTTAATATGAAGGAATTTAAAAAAGAGAGATGATAATGTTTTTTTTAAAATGTACGCAGCTCGGGTTTT